>JAIUZE010045632.1:0-12149 GCA_022085475.1 Heliosperma pusillum | reverse complement strand
TCAGTCATTACGAGTGTCACTTCAACCATTATTTATGTAACTTCAAACTAAAATGTGATTTCGACTACATAAATTTGAATTTATGAAAATTCAAGACAAGTTTACGTGATTTTAGCCTTTTTATGAGTGTAACTTCAGTCATTACGAGTGTCACTTCAACCATTATTTATGTAACTTCAAACCAAATGTGATTTCGACTACATAAATTTGAATTTATGAAACTTCAAGACAAGTTTACGTGATTTTAGCCTTTTTATTAGTGTAACTTTAGTCATTACGAGTGTCACTTCAAACATTATTTATATAACTTCAAACTAAAATGTGATTTCGACTACATAAATTTGAATTTATGAAATTTCAAAACAACTTTACGTGATTTTAGCCTTTTTATGAGTGTAACTTTAGTTATTATAAGTGTCACGGCAACCATTATTTATGTAACTTCAAACTAAAATGTGATTTCGACTACATAAATTTGAATTTTTATGAAACTTCAAGACAAATCTTTCCTAGTGTAATTTTACTCCAAACTAGTGTAACTTCACTCCTTACCTATGTAACTTAAGTCATATAGTCGTTAATTGTGTAACTTCAATTATTAAAAGTGTTACTTCAATCATTACATGTGTAACTTCAATTATTTAAAGTGTTACTTCAGTCAGAACTTATGTAAGTTTAGTCCTCTTAATTTTGTAACTTTAGTCTAAAATAGTGTAACTTTAGATCTGTAAATAAAAACATCATAAAAAAAACAAGATCCAAAATAAATAAATAAAAACATAAAAAATTTGAAAAAAAAACAAAAAACATTAAAAAGAAATGTGTAACTTCAGTAAAAAAATGTGTTACTTTTATAAATAAGTTCTGTAACTTTAACAGACTACATATGTGACTTTAATATATAAGGCGTGTAACTTTAAATAGAATATTTGTGTTACTTTAATAGACATTATTAAAGTCCCCTTTATCATATCAAAAAAAAAAAAACAAACAAATCTTGAAATTCAAACAACAAAAAAAAAAAGAAAAAGAAATAAAAAAAAAAGAAATGTAAATAACAACAACACAACACCAACAACAACACAACACCACCACCAACAACAACAACAACAACAACAACACAACACCACAACAACGACAACAACAACAACAACCTTGACCCAACCCTCACCCCGACGCCACCAGTCCCACCCTCACCCCGACGCCACCACCCCCTCACCTCGACCCTTTCCCGACCCTTTCCCAACCCTTTCCCAACAACCTTGACCCTTTCTCGACGCCCCGACACCACTAACACCCACAACCACAACCCCCTAGACCCGCGACCCTCCGACTCTCTCCACCACCAGTCCCCCGTTTTCAGATCTGAAAAGAAAGATGAGGGTGAGGCTGTGAGGAGGGCGAGGCATGGTGAGGAGAAGGGAGAGGCGACGAGGAGCCGAGGAGGAAGAGACAAGAAGGTGCGGTTGTTGGTGATGGCGTCGTGGGGAGGCGGAGTTTCAGATCTGGGTTTATTTTTTCCACATCTAGTTTTTTTATGTGTTTTTTTGCTTTGGTGGTGATTGTTAGTGGTGAAGGAAGACGTTTTTTGGTGTTCAAGGAGGCGGCGCATGTTGGTGGTGAAGGAGGCGGCGCATGTTGGTGGTGGTTAGTGGTGAAAAAGGCGGCGGGAGTGGGTTAGGGGGAGGGACGGAAGTGGTGTTAAAGACGAGGGGTTAAGGAGGCAGTGAGGACGATTTTTTTTTTAAAGATATGGGTGGTGGCCGGAGGTTAAAGCTGGTGGCCGGCGGAGAAGAAGAGAAAAAGTGAGGAAGGTGGTGGGAGTGAGTTTAGAGAGAAAAGATGAGAAGAGAGAGTGGATTTTAGAAAGAGAAGGAGAAATGTTTAGAATGAATGAATTGGATAAGAAATGAGTGAGAGAGATGGGGTATTAGTGATTTAATTAAGGTTGTAGTGAGAGAGTGAGGTTAAACCCTTACTAATTACAATTTTGGTATTAGAATCTCAACCATCCATTTCCATGATCCAATGGCCTTTAAGAGGACTCATGGATCAATGTTTTGGGATGGACTCACTTGATCCTTTCTATATATATATATATATATATATATATAAATAAGTGAGTCCATGAGTCCGCTTGGATCTTCGAGATGAATGGCTTAGACTAAAACACAAAAAAATCTCATTAGGGAGGTGTTTAACCCACTCTCTCACTACCACACTAATTAACCCACGAATACATCCATCCCATTAACTCACTTCTCACACAATCCATACATTATATTTCACTCCTTCTCTCTAAATTTCTCTCCTTCATCTCTCTAAAACACCCTCCTCTCTTTTCACTAGACCCATTCCAACAATCTTCCTCACTTTTTCTCTTCTTCTTCACTACCGGCCACCACCTTCACCGCCAGCCTCCCTCCTCTTCCCCACCACCAATGAAAAAAAAATTGAAAGAAAAAATATCTTCTTGTCGTCCCTACCACCACCACCATGACCTATCACTTGGCCACCATAAAAACACCTTCTACCTCCAACTTCACCAAAGCAAACAAACACCCAAAAAAAGCAAGATCTGAAAAAAAAAATGAGATCTACTTTGTGCGCCACCTCTACTACCGACACCGCCACCAACCACCTGTCGCCACAATGGCGCTTGCCCACGACGCCACTACACCACCGTCGCCTCGTCTTCCTCCTCCTAGCCACCCCACGACGCCACTACCCACAAGCCCCCACCCCACAACACCCCCACTTGTCCCACCACCTTGAATCCCTCACGACCACCCGCTTTCCTGCCACCACCTACCTCACCACTGATACCCCACCCGCTTCTGCCACCACCTTATTCCGCCTCTCCTCTCCTCTCTCTCTCACTTTTTTTATTTTAGTGGATCTGACTGATTCTCCTCCTTTTTTTTCTTTTTTTTTTATGTCTATTTTAAGTCTACTTATTTGTTGGTAAGATTTATTATTACTTTTTATTTTATTTTTCTTACATCATTTATTTTTCAGATTTATTATTTTTTTTTCTTTTTCCTCCACCTTTAGATCTACTAAAATGTATAAGTAATATTTTTTTTATAGATTTCTTTAATAAGAATAGATTTTTGAAAAAAATAATCATATTATCTCTTTTTTTTAATGTCAAAAATAGTTGTAGTTGCTTTTATTGTTGTTTAGTTAGTGTTATTATTGGCGGTGATTGAAGTTACACCCTTATAGGACTAAGGTTACACTTTCAATGAACTAAAGTTACACACTCAATGACTAAAGTTACATTATTAATGATTAAAGTTACAATCTTAAAAATGTTACACTATTAATGACTAAAGTTACCATTAAAAAAGATTAAAATATCATAAACTTATCTAACAATTACTTGTCTTAAAATCAATTTTTAGATTAAAGTTATGCTTGTAAAAGGTTAAAGTTACATACTAAAAATACGTAAAATGTTAAAAACTTGCCTTAAGATCAATTTATAGTATAAAGTTACAGTATTTTGGATTAAAGTTACACTTGTAAAAGGCTAAAGTTACACTCTGAAAATACGTAAAATATCAAGAATTTATCATAAAATCAATTTTTATTATGAAATTACATTATTTTAGATTAAAGTTACACTCGTAAAAGGTTAAAGTTACACTCTAAAAATACGTAAATAACAAAAACTTGTACTAAAATCACTTTTTAGTATAAAGTTAGACTATTTTGGATTAAAGTTACACTTGTAAAGGGCTAAAGTTACACTATAAAAATACGTAAAATGTCAAAAACTTGTCTTAAAATCACTTTTTAGTATAAAGTTAGATTATTTTGGATTAAAGTTACACTTGTATAAGGCTAAAGTTACACTCTAAAAATACGTAAAATGTAAAAAACATGTCTTAAAATCACTTTTTAGTATAGAGATACATTATTTTAGATTAAAGTTACACTCTTAAAAGGCTAAAGTTACAATCTAAAAATACGTACAATGTCAAAAACGTGTCTTAAAATCAGTTTTTAGTATAAAGTTACACTTTTTTGGATTAAAGTTACACTCGTAAAAGATGAAAGTTACACTTGTAAAACCGTATACTTGTAGAAAAACATAACTTATACTTGAAGACAAAAGTTACACCTTAAAATGCTAAAATGTCATCAACTTTAAGCTAGAGAGAGAGAAAAAAAATTAATTAGTGTATAAGTAATTGATTAATGTAATGGTTATTTTTTGCTTTTAATCTCAACCACCCACACTGAAAGATCCAAGGGCTCATAGAATGACTTAGGGACTCAAAATATATGAGGGACTCATTTGAACCTATATATATATATATATATATATTAATATTATATATTTTTTATAATATATATATACTATATATATATATATATATATATATATAGAATTAGGATCATGTGAGTCCACCCTATCTTTTTGAGTCCGTAAGTCCATGATACAATATCACAAGTTATACTAAACAATATCACAGGATATACTATACAATATCATACCACTGATCAAATTTTTCGCGCATTATTACTAACAATTTTTTCTCATACTTTTTTCACATCAATTGATTCCACTATTGAAGCTCCGACAAACATCATCATTATCTCGCCTTTCATGCCAGAAAGTCTCTATAATCGGTGTTTCAAGTGTATAACTTCTTTTATCATATTTTCTCTCTACTCAGCATCTCTGCCTCCTGCATTTTTCTTCTTAACCGACTACGAGACACCTAATTTAATGACAACAATGACAAATTTGTTGTATTGAGGGTAGTGTGATCTTCGAGTAAGAGTGGGTGGAGGAATATGAAGATTGAAAAGAAAACATGGGATAAATAATGGGTGATCACAGTGCCGGATAATTGTTTGCTTGTGTCATCTAGGTGCTTGGATAAGTCGTCGTTATTGGTGGGTGGGTGGTCGTCGTCGAGGGCGAGTAATATGACATATAATATTTTTTGCCCTTTTATCCTGTTTTTTTCGTGATACTGTTTAGTATAACCAGTGATATTGTTTTGAATAATCTTGCACTAAAGTAACGGAATAAAGTTACATAAACTTGCACTAAAGTTATACACTTAACATAATAAAGTTACACCTATTTACACATGGTTAAAGTTACATGGACAATGGTTAAAGTTACACATTTTAATGTACCAAATTATAAATTCGAATGAATATATTTAAAACTAGACTAAATTTACATCAACTTTAAATTAAAGTTACATAAAATTTGATACAAGTTACAAAAAGTTACACTTAAAGTTACATAAAGTATGATAAAAGTACCATAAAATATGACTGACATTAAATAAAATTTGAATAAATTCAAAATCATAAGGAGCATTATCTACAAAATGACTTAAAAAAGCCAAAGTTACATTCGTAAAATACTGCAGTTACACTCGTAAAAAGTAAAGCTACATTAAAGCTTATGTAACTTTAGTGTTTTACAAGTGTAACTTTAGTGTTTTACAAGTGTAACTTCAGTATTTTACAGAGTGTAACTTTAATTCTTTAGGATCATTTGGTATTTAAATTTTTAAGTGAGGTAATGTCATATGATTTAATTATTTGAGTTTAACCAAATTGAACTTTAGTCTAATTTCATGTAATTTTAGTCTACTTTGGCCAATTTTATCTAACTTTAGTCCTTAAGAATGTCACTTTAGTCTAATTGTATGTAACTTTAGTCACATTATATGTAACTTTAGTCACATTATATGTAACTTTAATTTGATTATATGTAACTTTAGTCACATTATATGTAACTTTAATTTGATTATATGTAACTTTTGTCGTTTTATAGAGTAAAAGTACACTATTATTATGTAATATTAGTATCAACCACCACCACAACAACCACTTTGCCGGAGCACCACCATGACACCACCACCACCACCACACCACACAAATCTGGACAACCAACACCACACAAATCTGGAAAAGAAGAAAAAAAAAACCAATCACCACAACGACCTCCCTTCACCACACACTAACTCACCCACCACACTAACCCACCACTACCACGACTTCCCTCACCCAAGATCTGGAAAAAAAAAACGAGAGAGAAAGGTTGGCGGCAGGAAGGACGAGGGGCGGCCAGTGGCGGCCGTGTTGGAGCCAGTGTCCTCCACAGTTAGTGCAATAACATAAATAAATCTCTGTAGGTTCACAGGGTATACTTTGTATTATAATCAGTTGATTAACGTTTATCAATAACGGTTGGCTTGCTAGATAAGTTTGACGTTATTGTCATACAGATGGCTGTGATCAACTGGTCCCTAAAAGTCACACCTAAAGGATGTGATTGAGAGATGTGATTATTTGAGAAAATAAATTTTTCACCATTTGTATACGCCATTATTAAATGACTAACAAAAGTTTAGTCGGATGTTTTTTTGACTAAAGGTAGTCCATGTGATGATGATATAATTATTTAATAACGATTAAATAATGTTATCTAAGACGAATTAACTGTAATTCGTAATTAAATATAAAATGTTATATTTAGTTGTATTATATAATGTGAGCTTAAACGAATTAAAATGTTAATTCGTAATTAAACATAAACCGTTATATTTAATTAGCAGGATTATAAATATACCGATATTTATAATTAAAGTATATATTATACGATTGTCATAATAATTGTTATATTAATATATCTACTGCAAAATGTTGTAAAGGACCTTATTAATGTATGACAACATATTAGACAAATATAATATGTATAACATTATATTAAATGGAAGCTAATATAACCGAAAAAGAGTCCAGATACACTCTAAGTATTTCGGTCAAAAGAGGTAACTAAATAAGAGAAAAATAATCCCTTATTTTTCCTTAGTTGTGCCGTGAAAACAAAAGAGGGAAAAAAAATTCTAACCTAATTTCTATTCTCTCAACTTGTGCCTCCATCTCACACAAAAAACACAAAATAATAAAAAGTTAACTGTAACTTTTAATTCTTTTTCTAGCAATTACAAGGGCATATCTCAATCAGTCTTGGGTGTTACGATTATGAGGATATCTGTGTTGATATCTGTTCTTAGGCCGAATTTTGCTAGGACCAAAGGTTAAATTCGCTTTCTCTATATTTTATATCGTTTTCGTATTAATGACTTGCAATTCATATTATATAATTTTGTTATAATCCTAAATTTTAAGGGGATGTAAACAGTTATTTCCCACAAGTGGTATCAGAGCCTTTGGCTACAAAATTATATTATATGTTTTTCATTTTTATGAAATATAAATTTGAGAAAAAAAAAAATTGATTTTACCGAATTTTTTTTTTTTTCACGGTTGGATTTTTTTTAGTGTAGCCGTGTGATTTTTTTTAGGGTTTTGTTTTCCATAGTTGATGTATTGATATTGTTATTTTAATAGGTTAAAATTCAATATAATAAATTTGTGGTTGTTTTAATTTGATAAGGATTAAATTAAAATAAGATGGAATTGTTTTGATTTTGTTGTTGCTATTATTTTCGGATTCATTGTTTTAAATTGATGATTTTTGAATAATGATTCAAGTTTAATGATGTTCAAAGCGATTGTGATTAAATGAATATAAGGATAATCGATTTAATCATGATTTAGATGTTCTTTTTAAAAGGTTAAATTGAATAATCTAGTTTGAATCAATTTTAATAACGATTAGGTATTGAAATTTGTACCGATCTAGCGATTTTGGCAACATCGAAATTTTTTTTTGCAGCCCGGTTACTGTTCACTGCTACTGTTTAAAAAAAAAAAAAAAAAAAAAGTTTCTGTTTTTTTTTAATTTTGCTGTGTACAGCAGTTTTTTTATTTTTGTTGTCGTTTTCGGTTTTTTTTTGGATTAAACCGTGAGACGAAGAAGTAAAAAAAAAAAAAAATTTTTTTGGGTACTGGTACTGTTCACGCGAACAGTGTCCCGTAGGGAAAAAAAAAAAAAAATTTTTTGTTTGTTTTTTTTTTTTTTTTGACATTATAAAGATAATGTTTGTTTGTTTGTTATTGTGAAAAGGTTCACAATAATGATACCCGATTATTTTAAAAAGGTTTAAAATAAAAATGGATTATGGAAGATTAAAATTGTTGTGGGCAATTAAGGAATTGTCACATAATTTTGATCGGTTTGAATGGTGGTTTGGATAATTAATCAACATAATTAATGAATTATGTTTTGTAGTATTAATTTATATAGTTGATGCATTTTTTTGTTGAATGAATGAATGAATGGTTTATTTTACGTATTTTTGCAATTGGTTGAAAAATGTAATACCTAGTGTGGCTTTAGTTAATCATGTTTTCGTAATGATGAAAACATGGTTTGGTTGTAATTTTGAGATCTCGAATCTCCTTTTATTTTTCTTTTAATTATGTTTTGGAATTAGAATGTAAATAGGTTTATTTTGTAATTTTTAAATGTAATTTTAAGAAGACTAGAGACGGAGATCGGATGCTCACTCCCGCTACATGGACCAAGATGAGACAAAGGCAAGCTTCTCGGGTCCATAAGGATGGATTCCAAACTTGTATTTAATGTTCATTTTGGTAGATAGGCCACACTAGAACCGTTGTAATAGTTTACGTATTTTTCCGTTCTTTTGTTTTTCATTCACATGTTAAATAACTGCATCATATTCCGCCTAAACCAAACCACCTAAAATGCATGAAAAATGTTTCATATAGTTTGAATTTTCATCATAGACATACAAATGTCACTCGTTCATAGGGCCATCACCTTAGTCTAAATCATTTACGAAATGCTAGAATTTGTTCACTTAAAATGAATTAAATTTAAGATGATGGGATCTTCCTCTACAATGAAAATTGAGATTAGTCTTTATAGGAAAAACTTCTATGAACCCCTTCTTCGTCGGAAGTCATAATATGACCCCTTCTACGTTGGGTAAGTAGTGAGTGTTGACCTATTTTATCTCAACATTATAGTACGAGTAATATCTCGTGATTATGATGGACTATAGATAGAATTTACAGAAATTTATCGACCAGGAATTCTAAAAGTAGAATTAGCCAAGAGGTTGGCCTATCAATTTACAGAAATTGAGTCTTGGGATCATTTATATAATTCTTGAGGGAGGTCAATTGTATAAATGCATGAGTCATCGCATTAAACAGTTTTTTGCATTAAGACTTATTTTTAAAACGATGAAACTTATCATAATTTTTCTTCTTTTCACAGTTTCTTGAATACGTTATATACAGATATAACTGCTTAAAATAACAATGGCTGGACGTACAGACGACCCAATGCCAAGTGCTACACTCGCTCGCGAGTCCTGGCAAAAGATCTTTATGGACAACATGAATCAGTCCACGCGACTGAAGAATGATGGGTCCAACTTTGCGGACTGGGAGGCGGCATTACGGAATGCTGCCATTGCTGACGGTAAGCTCAAGTACTTGACTGAGCCACTACCGACTAACCCAGGCCCCAATGCAGGAGCCAATGAATCACTTGCTTATAGTGATTTCGTTATGGAGGCGGGGGCGATAAAGAACGTACTCATCTTTTCAATGGAATCCAATTTGCAGAGGCGATTCATAGCCCAGGGTGCAAACAAGATTTTCACCACTCTCTCTAACGAGTTCTCGAAAGCTCCGAGGATCGGTAGCTATGAGTACACCTGTCGCTTCTTTGAAGCGAAACTCCAGAAGGGCCAAGCGGTTAGCCCACACATTCTTGCTATGATCGAGAATGTCGAGAAGCTGGAGGCTCTTGGTTGTAAAATCGATGAGAAGATCATTATTGATCGGGTGCTCCATTCACTTCATGATGGTTTTGCCCTTTTCAGGGCAAATTACTATATGAATGATATGAAGAAAAGTCTTCATCAGCTCCACTCACTTCTCGTACAGACCGAGAGTGATCTGAAATTGAGTGGGAGCGTGAAACATGACGTTCTCATGATTAACAACAAGGGTAGGGGTAAGGGCAAGGCTCAAGCTGACCTAGCTGTATGGAAGCAAAAGTTCAAAAAGCCAGGAAAGGTCAAGAGTGGGCCTGGTGAGACTAGCGGTAGCTCACAAGGCAAGACAAAGAGCAAAGAATACGTGGAGTGCCACCATTGCCACAAGATTGGGCATTGGAGGCGGAACTGCCCCGTGTATGCTGAAGACGTAAAATCAGGCCGCGTCACTCCTGTTGGTACGTCATCTTTTATTCAGATGATTGAGATTAACCATGCAAGTTTCGGAACTTGGGTACTAGATACTGGTTGTGGTTCTCATCTGTGAGTAGTAAGAAGCAAAGGTTGGTGACAAGATCAACCATTTATGCCATTGCCGTATGGGACACATAAATGAAAACGCGTGAAGAAGCTCATTGACAATGGGACTATCTCCCCATTTGACTATGAATCTTTTGGCACGTGTGAATCATGTCTCATAGGCAAAATGACTCGAATTTCCTTCAAAGGTGTTGGAATGCGCGCTGCTGACCTATTAGGACTCATACATACTGATGTGTATGGACCTATGTCAATCAACGCTAGAGATGGCTATAGGTATTTTATCACTTTCACGGACGATTTGAGTAGATATGGTTATGTTTACTTAATGAAGCATAAAAGTGAGTCCTTTGACAAGTTCAAGGAATTCCAGAATAAGGTTGAAAACCAGCTGGATAGAAAGATTAAAGCACTACGTTCAGATCGTGGTGGCGAATATCTTTCGAAGGAGTTTGATCGACACCTTAAAGACTATGGTGTAGTACTGCAGTTAACTCCACCTGGAACACCACAATTGAATGGTGTGTCCGAACGGAGAAATCGAACATTGCTTGATATGGTTCGATCCATGATGAGTCACACGGTTGTACCTGATTAATTGTGGGGTTATGCTCTTTTGTCAGCTGCTCTAATACTTAACCGAAGTCCGTCTAAAGCTGTAGACAAGACTCCATATGAATTATGGAAGGGAACGGTCCCTAACTTGTCCTTTATTCGGGTTTGGGGCTGCGAGGCTTATGTCAAGTGGAGACCTGACGATAAGCTCGGCCCACGATCGGTCAAGACATACTTTATTGGTTATCCAAAAGGGATGTTTGGTCATTACTTTTACTCGCCTACCGAACATCGAGTTTTTGTTGCGGCTAGTGCGACGTTCTTAGAGAAAGAATTTCTCGAGAATAGGACAAGTAATGGAACCTTCGAACTGTCGGAGATTCAAGAACCAACAACCGAGCAACCAATGGAGGAAACTGTTTCTTCATCATCAGCTGCGGTAAATATTCCTTTGGAACCTAGGAGGTCGGGTAGACACTCTATTCCTCCAGACAGATACATTGGTATGGTCGAGGAGAATGAGAGTGATGACGTTTTACTCCTAGAGAGTAACGAACCCGCTACCTATAAAGGTGCCATGACCTGTTCCGACTCTAAGCTATGGCTTGACGCCATGCAATCCGAGATGGACTCTATGTATGAGAATGACGTATGGGATCTGGTTGACTTACCTGATAAGGTTCGGCCTCTTCAGTGCAAATGGCTTTACAAGATAAAGCATTCTGTAGAAGGACAACCAGATACATACAAGGCACGACTAGTGGCAAAGGGTTTCACTCAAGTGCAAGGATTGCACTATGATGAAATTTTTGCACCCGTAGTTATGCTGCGTTCCATTAGGATAATCTTAGCGATTGCCGCTTTTCATGACTATGAAATTTGGCAAATGGATGTGAAAACCGCCTTCTTAAACGGTTATTTGGAGGAGGAGTTGTACATGGTACAACCCGAAGGTTTCATTGATCCTAAAAATCCTAAGAAGGTATGCAAGCTTAAGCGTTCCATTTATGGACTTAAGCAAGCCTCTCGGAGTTGGAATCATCGTTTCGACCAGGTGATAAAAGAGAATGGATTTACTCGATCGGTCGAGGAACCATGCTTATATATCAAGTCGAGTGGGAGCAAGATTGTCTTCCTAATATTGTATGTCGATGACATACTCTTGATTGGGAATGACATACCTCTCTTAACTTCGGTAAAAGTTTGGTTAAAGAACCATTTCCAGATGAAAGATCTGGGCCAGACACAAAGAATTTTGGGGATCCGTATCTACAGAGATAGATCACGACGGATGTTATCCCTCAGTCAGGAGTCTTATATAGATAAGATTCTTGCGAGGTTCAGCATGAC
>JAIUZE010045631.1:0-92083 GCA_022085475.1 Heliosperma pusillum | reverse complement strand
CATTGTTAATAACTTAGGATAATGAATCTTGGAATAAATCGGATTAAAGGATTTCATGGTAAGTCCTCTACTTTGTGGTTGTTAGCGATCATGTTTCCATAGATAAATATTTTGTTGGTAGTTTCTAGTAAGAGTTTTGATGAAACTAATAAGATTAGAGTGCGTAATAAATCTTTCATTTGGATTGTTAGTTGTGGAGTCTACCGTGCCGATGGACCTTAGTCGATTCTAATTAAGGATTCGAATAATTTGAAATTGTTTACTCGAAGTTTTTTTGTTTTTTTTTGTTTCGTGATTATGAAAGATTTTTGTAGGATTTCTATGATTGAAAATGATGAAGTTGCAAATTGGGTAAATTGCATTCTCTTAGATTTGGTTTATTAGTCGATTTTAGTGATGTCGAATTCTTGTAGATCTTCTTGCTGACTTTATCTTGATCTTCCTATTCTTAAGAGTTCGATTTATTTCGTTTTTGCGTGTTTTGTATACATTTTGTTACCCTGAATTGTGCGTGAAATGTGCGAGTCGCTCTATGTACGTGTAATGTCGTGTTATTTTGATTTTATCCTTGAGAAAACTTCCAAATTTTCATATTGTATTTCCAATCTATGGTTTCATCGAAGTTTTAAAGATGGTTTGTGTACCCTCTTTTTGGAGAAAATGAATTTCTTTTGCTTTTATGTTTGGATTTTGCGTTTTGTTGGATGTTTGCACTTGTTATTGGAGACGTCTGATAACTAGTCTTGCACTTACTAACGTTTGTTTTGAATTCCGATTTCACTATTTCGACTTTAATTTGATTTGGATAATTAGAGTTCTCGTTCCCGACGAGCACTCTTGTGATTCGTAAATAAAGTTTCACACTTATGAAAATTCTCTTTAAATCGTTTTCGAGAAGAACTTCGTTTCATAAATGTTTCCCTTGTAAAAGCTTTCTTGTTGATTTTTAAAACCGATTCTTGTCTTTGATACTTTTGATTTTCTACTCTCAAGTTTCGAGGACGAAACTTTTTAAAAGGTGGGGTGATTGTAACACCCGGAAATGTACCCTATTTTTCTAGTAAAAATATTTTACGGATACTTTTCAGCGAATTTTAGTTTAAATCGTAAATTTAATTTTCCGAGTCGAATTTAGAATTTTCGAGTTCGTATTTGGAATTTCCGCGAGATTTCAAGTGAATCCCGTCTTAAGCCGTCTTTGACTTTTTCTTGACTTTTGAGCCGTCTTTGACTTTCGTTGACTTTTCCCCTTACTCACCCTACATATACTCCCCATAACCCTAACTCCCTCACAACTCAATCTTCTTCTTCCTCACCATAAACACCAAAACCCTTGCCTCCTTACACTTTCCGATCTTAAAATCATCGTAGCTCATTCGGTCTTTGCTCACATTCTCGGGTAAGTTCGTCTTATTCTTTCCCTCTTAGCTTCCTCTATCCGTATTGGTAATAAAATTACCGTCTTTCTCGCTTTTTAAATTATCCGTCTTTCTCAAGGTGAATGATATTCATCTTTTATTATCGAATTGTATGTAGGTGGAGACTAGGAAAGCTTAGTAACCGTTTAAAGACGCGAAAAGGTAACGGTGAAGGGTTACTCGATATCATTTACGTGTTTTAATGTGTTTTCCATGTTAGAAATCGTATTTAGAATATTATTAGTAATCTTAAGAATCGTGTTGTTGATGATGGTTGTTGTTAGTTGATAATTGATATGAGAATTGATGAATTGTGATGATAGATGATATTTGTGTTATGCCTTAGTGAAATTGTGGAGATTGTGTGACTTGTACCTGTCCGAATAGGACGCAGGCTGCGTCGTGGTGACGCAGGCTGCGTCACTCGCTGCCGACAAAAATTTTCCTCCACTGACCCCTTTTCGTAAAATGATCATATCTCCTTCGTTACTTGCTTGTTTTGGGCGTGTGACATCTCGTTGGAACCGTAAGAAGATAAGATATCACCTCCATTTAGAATTTCTGCATTTTCATGTGTAGAACTCTAGTTATGACCGTTTGAAGTGACCCTTGTTTTCGTTGGTTTTTAAACAACGTTGTTTTGGAGAGGTATCTATGTTTTTATTCATTATGCTTCATAAACTTGTTCTAATGCTTATGTATCATGTATTGACTCATGTTTATCATATTTAAACTTATATGATTCCCTATTCTCATGTTTTGTGACGGTTTTTGGGTATGTTCCCACTTTGAGTCAGTTTTTACAAATGATACGGTTTGAGCACTATATTGTCTTGTGCTTTGTGCTCTCATTCCCTTGGCTACCTCCACGTTCGTAAGGTCGGAACGGGGAGGTATCCTATTGCTTAATTGCACGTGTAGTGGGCATACGACAACGTTGTTGGGAGTTGATAGCATTGCGTTGATCGACCCGGCCGTCAAATGTTGTGTACTTGCGAGGTGGTGTTATTTGCATGTAGCGTACCGCTTGTTATGAGGCTTGAGCTCTTTTCTGCCTCTTTCGTGAATTATCGACCGAATTTGGGGTACTCGGCGTCTATGATTGACCGAGTCTTGGATGCGTAACGTTTATCGCATGTCGAATCGGAACACGTTTATTCCGAGAGTCTGGCCAGGTTTAGACTAGGACCGGATATTTATATCGTCGTCCTACCGGAGGAAATTAGTCTACATATACGAAATGTGATCGTGTATGCTTTCAGGGAAATGCTTATCTCGTGGATGCCTGTTAATCATACTTGCCATGTACACGGTGCTAGTGCGTTTCATTTACCGTGAGAGATGTCGTCTTTGTGTCGTCGTTCTTGAATGCGTGATTTCATGATCTTATTCATGGTCATTGCATGATTGGGCACCGTCTATGTATTGGGTTGTTTGAATGGATGATAACATGATGGATTTATTCATGGTCATTGCATGACTTGGCATGGTTTGTTTGTCGAGTCTCAATCTTATCAAACTTATACCGCTAACGGTGAGATGCAAGCCCTAGTGAGCGTATTCGGTTGCCTAAGAGTGTCTTCCCCGAGTCTTTGAATAACATGATGGATTCGGATTTGATTTCCATATAATCTTATCATTATATATTGGATTGCCTATCTATTCTTATCGTATCTCACATGTATATCTCTATATGCATGATTTTACTTTTGTATTTCCTTTGATGTACGTTTAATGTGATATGGCTGGGAGAACCCGGAGTTCCTCCCCACTGATTGTGGCGTTCATGTTTTTCATTAATGAACAGGTTGCTTGCATGGATGGCTTTTTGCTTTGACTATTTTGGGTTCGGGTGTGAGCTAGCGGGCGTTGTCCCTGGAAGTTCACCTCTAGACGAATTTAGCTAGTTTTGTTAAACACTTGTTCTTTGCTAACATTTTAAGAGACCCCGTCTCTTTGTTGTATTTTCCGCATTTAGTTGTAATATTTTGACACTCCTCGTCTTATTTAACTTGCACGTATAAAAGTTTTTAAAATTTACCTATTTCCGCTATATAATTCACATGCTTGTATGTTTTATATTTCCGCATTCGCGAGGGTTGTCACAGTCGTGGTCGTGGAGGCCGCACCACCACGCCTTCTGCCTATGCTAATGTTGTTGGTGCATCTCCACCCACCTCGGGTGAAGTTAGCTTTGTTACTGTATACGATTTTGCTTCTCATACTCACGTTGGTAAGTGGATTATTGATACACGGTGGTGATCTGATGAGGGATTGATGTTTCGGTTTTTGTTTGGTTTAGTCTAGTTGACAAATTTAAAGTTTAAGTTTTAATTTCTAAAAGCAACTAAACTAGTAAAGGCAATAAGCAAGCAATAATATTAGAGATAATATGACTAACTAAGGGAGTTAGGGAGTCGGGTCCAATCGTTAGCTCCTAGGACGATATAAACTATCAAACCTATAAAAGATAACGAGAAAGAGAGTGAAACGGGCTATCGACTCGAGCTAACCCAATCAACCATTAACCTAATTTCCTAAATCAAGACGGTCATCTAAAAAAAGGTGCTAACCTTGAAATTTCTTACTCAGTCAACCTAGATAGCATTGCGCTGCTTGGTAGCTAAACCAACTATGTAAAATGGAAGATTATACACATTCTTGAGCATAAGTTCTTCTCTAATAGTCTTACAGCTTACAATGCACGTTCTGCAAATTTTAATTTCGTATTTGAAAATATAGTATGTAGTAACGACTTTAAGAGTCGGCATATTTTCTCATCATGCCACCCATTTATATACTTGTGCAAAAGACTCATTTCAACAACCCATGCTCGCGCCTAGTGGCTAGAATGACGCCCAAGTCTTTCTCGATCACAAGTTGCAACCCGTGACGGGTTTGTTATTCTATATCCTTTGCCATGGTCATGCCTAAGCAGTTCCACCGTTGTAGCCGGCTGCTAATTCCCTATCACTTAGATTGGATAAAATCAGAATATACTCTCTTCAACTTAAAGAGGATTTGTATGAGCCAGACATTCCAAAGATAATAAAGACAATCCTTTGTGCAATGAAAAGTTGAAAACACGTAATCCGTAGTAGTAGGTTGGTTCAACTGCAACCACACTCGACAATAAAAAGCCAAAAACCTTGTGGAGAATCGAATAGCCTTTGCATTAAAAACAGTATATTCTATTATCCTCCTATACAGCATCTACACCTCCCAACTTCTAGTAACTGTTGATTACGATGGATGCAACATTACAATTATACAACATTTCTTATGACATACTCCAATATCCCATCTTAATCCCCATTAAACTTTTCCTTTGATACATATTTTAAATGATTATTCGGCTATTAAAAAACGGAGTTTATTTTCGCAGTACGTTTTTTACTTATTTTAGTACTTTTTATACCTAACTTTCCATTTTCTACCCTTTACAAAAAAAACACACATCAAACCTAATTCACCCTTTCTTCTCTCTATTATGAATTCTTAACCTTCTTCAACTTTTATCAACTTCTTGAATTCAATTTTGAATGGTTATTAGACTATACATCAAGGATTTTATTCATTGATCCATTTTTACTAATTAAATTGGCTCTTTGTTATAATTTTGTATCTTTTCTTTAATTATAATTTGTTGAAATTAAGTAGGGGTTAATTGGTGTGGGATGGTTTAGGGTATAATTGGATGTCGCCGGCGACATGGGTAAGCGCCGCCATTGAAAAGGAAGACAAAGATGGCTATCGGTAGCCGTTTGTGGGTGGTTGATGGGAAATTTATTAATGTACCACATTTAAATAAAAAAATACGTACACAATGTAGTACATAGTGCAACCCCACGCTACACACCATATTGAATGCAGTGAAAGTATACTACACAATTTGAATACACTAATGTAGTACACAGTACCAACTGCCCGTCAAATTCCCACCGTCGGAGACTTAACAACCGCCAAAATAGGATATCTAAATTAGAGAGAAATGAGTGTTTGAGTTGGAGACAAATTAGAGAGGGGAAATGAGAGGGGAAAATGAAAAAGGGTAAAAATGTCAGTTATGTACTGAGATGAGTAAAATGTGTACTGCGAAAATCAACACCCTTAAAAAATATAATTTTACTCTCCTGCGTCACATTTCACATAAAAATTATGTTATTAGTCTGATTATTGATTTATTGAGATATACTACGTGCACGATAATACATACTTATGTTATAATAGTACTTTTTATACAAGTATTAGTTATTCATAAACAATGGCAGACAAATACAAAGTATTCTTTAGTGCCTTAGGCAAAAAAAAATTAAAGATATTATTTTCCATCGGAAAAATAATACTATATAGAGCTACTACCCATTTGACTTTTTATGGTTTACGAGACGACATTTTAACCAAGTTTTTCTTCATTTATATATTATTTTTTGTGTCGAATTTTCTTTTATAACAAACGTAAATATGTGTGTAAATGTTTAAACTTTGACTAAAGATAATCATGGTCCATATTTAATAAATTTGACTCTTGTAAAAAAGAAAATTAAAAAAAATAATAATTTTGACTCTAAAAGTGGATGGGTAATTTAGAATGGATTGAAAATAGCACCATACTATCAAGTACTCTTAATAGATTATGCTTATGCCATTATACTCCGGGAAAATGGATTATACATATGAGGTACTACCTCAGACTAATATTAATTTGAGCTTTTGTGCATTTTTTTCGAGCTTCTTAAAGATTATAAATTACATTTTAAATTTTATTGATGATATTTTTTGAGTTTTATTATAATTTTCTTAAGCTTAATGTTCAAATTAATGAACTCAAAAACTTTATAGTAAAACTCATAATTTTCAATACTAAACTCAAATTTTTTTTTGTAATGCTCAAAAACTACATCATCTGTGATAAGTACATCAGATGTATAATCCACTTACTGTTATACTCCCTCTATATTTTTCTATCTTCCAACTTGTCAAACATGTGGGGGTAATTTTTTTTTTTTTGGGTACATATGTGGGGGTAATTTTAAAAAGCGAAAAGAATATATATATATATATATATATATATATATATATATATATATATATATAGGTAATAGGATTATAAGAACACTAATTAAGTAATTATCACGCAGTAAATGAGTCAACTTTTTCTTCAATGTTTTCCAAATAACTTGATATTCATAAGTTATATATAAAATATTGAGATATGGCGAACAAAGACACAATCATGATTAATTTTTCTATAAAACAATAATGGTGTATAATGTAATTTTACAAGTTTGAGTCGCTCGCGAACTTTTCGAGTCGAGCTAATATTATCTCAACTTAACTTGTTAAGTTCTCGGTCGTTCTTTAACCGAGTCAAGCTCAAGCTGCTCAAATATGGTCTCGTCTCATTATCAACCCCGATACAACCCCCATTTCTTGAACCCTTGGAATTAAATGATTTACTCCCTCTGTTCCGGTCAATTGTTGTTCAATTCGTTTTTAGGGTTTCTCAGTTAATTATTGTAAATTCTATATTTTGAAGGTTTTTTACGAATAATTTAACCTCCCAATGGGAATAGTGTCCACTTGTCATCCACTAAGTATAACCTTAAATAGTGCCTTACTCTTTCCTTAGCCTTTGTGTCAAAATGAAAGGACAACAATTGACCAAGAGGGATTGAGTATGTCTTAGCCGACAATAAACGTGTTTTATTTTAAAACATAAACCTAAAAAACAACAAGGCATGGTCTTAATTGGCTTACAATGTACTTGCAACGTAAACTAGGCATGCATGGAATGTCTTGGTAATATTCTTTTGGCATCTTAACATATTCATTGTACATTCGCATATTTTACCCTTCCATCTTTTCATACCTATATATACCTTAAACCAAACCCCAAACTTAGTATCAAACAAAACACACAAGCAAGAAACAAAAACAACCCCATCAAAGTTGTTAGAGTCTTTTTTTCTTAGTAAAACATACGGAGTAATAAAATGGAGGGGATAGTTGTGATTTTCGACTTCGACAAGACGATAATCGATGTCGATAGTGATAATTGGGTGGTTGATGAGTTGGGTTTTACGGAGCTATTCGACAAACTTCTTCCTACCATGCCATGGAACACACTCATGGTAATTAATCACATATTTTTGCTTACGCTGTTTTCCTCTGGTTTTTATAGACACAAAATCATGTATGTACAACTCTGTTTTCCTCTGTTTCATGCATAAACTTTTAGTTTATTGTTAATATTTAATCCTAAATTTAATAGGATACCATGATGAGAGAAATGCATTCCCAAGGAATTACAATTGATCAAATTGTGGAGGTTTTAACCCGAGTTCCGATTCATCCTCGCGTTGTTCCCGCTATCAAAACTGCTCATGCCATGGGGTATTATTATGACCTTTTCACCTATTACTTTGACATAAAAATTCTAATATTTTCATTTATTGTTGGTCGTTGAATAAAAACGAAATTTAACGTTAGAATTTGTATTTTTTTTATTCCAGATGTGATTTGAGGGTAGTAAGTGATGCAAATTTCATCTTCATTGAAGCTATATTGAATCATCTTGGATTAAGAGAGTATTTCTCGGAGATTAACACGAATCCGGGTTATGTGGATGAAGAAGGGAGATTGAGGATTCTTCCTTACCATGATTTTACCAAGTCCTCTCATGGTTGTAATCTATGTCCTCCAAATATGTGCAAGGTAATAAATTATTTAGAATGATCATTTGTTTGCCTTTTTTATTATTATGGTGATGTATTTTAATTAAAGACAAATAAATGATTCAGACAAAATGTTTACATTTTTAGTAAACACGGTTACACTACATAGAAAGTTTAATCCAATTTGATGAAACACCTACATTGTGTCGAGTTTGCCCATATAACTTTGCTAGAATTTCTAATTTAGTAAGATTGGATGTCTCAAAGCTAATGATTTTTATTAATCATTTAGTTTGTGACTAATAAAGTACGCTAACTAAAACTTAAAAGAAAACTATCAAATTTTGTGGCAACTATTATTAAGATGGGATGTAATCTTAAAACTAATGAACTATGTTGTATAAAAATGTAGAGCCATGTGATTAAAAGGATATTGTCCGAGGCGGAGAAGAAGAAAGTCATCTACTTAGGAGACGGAAAAGGAGATTATTGCCCTACCTTAAAACTAAGGGACGGTGACCATATGATGCCAAGAAAAAACTTTCCGGTTTGGGACTTAATATCGGAAAATCCAAGCCTAATCCGAGCCCAGATCCATGAATGGACTGATGGCGCGGAGCTCGAACAAGTTCTATTGTCTACAATCCAAGACATCTTCTGTAAAGGAGATGGAAGTACTACTATGGCCCAATTTTTGAACATTGATTGCAAACTTGAGACTATGCCAAAATCAACCCATGAAGCCTTTCCAAAAGCTCTTCGTGTACCATTTTGAAGATTGGATATGTTCCCCTTTTTTTTTTGTTAGTTTCATGTAATGTAACACCATTAATGGAGTAAAGGGCTAATGAAATTAAACCCTTTGTATTATTGTTGCTTAGTAAAATCAAAGTTAACCTTATTTGCTTGATTCCCGACATTGCCTCCTTTTATGTTGTGACTTTGAACAATTGCAAGCGGTCAATAATTTACGCTTACTTTTGCAAATGTTAAATAATTTACTGGGAGAGAGGGAGTAAATGAAATGTGAAAGTAATGACTAACTAAATCTTACGTCTTAATAACTAACTAAATCTCTCGATGTTTGATTTACCTCTTCCTTCAATCGACCCAACCATCGAATTTAGCATAATCAAATTTTACCTCCTACATAATGAGAAAGAATTTTAAGGAACCAAATTGCGACATATTTTCCAGCCAAAATATTATACTCCCAACGTTCCAATTATTGTTTAAATTTGCATTTGACACAAAGACCAAGAAGAGGCGAGGAGACCATTTGAAAGTTTGTATGACAAGTGCACAACAATGAAATCGGGCGATCTTGAGATTAGCTTTAGTTTCGTTTCATGAGCACAGGGCGAGTAAGATCAAGCTCTTGCTCGGCTAAGCTCGTTATCACCCTTACGCGATAGTTTATGCAAAGTTTAGTGCATAATAAAGGGCTAAAAGAGTAATATAAGGGAAAAGTAAAACCATAAGTCTCATTGCAGATGGTCATTTTCGTTTGAAATCTTTTGGCGGGTTATATATGACCATTTTATGTTCAGATGTAAATGGTCACATTTTTAGGTAAAAACTAGTTTTTATTCCCGTGCAATTGCACGGGGTTTTTCAAATTTGTTTTGATTTTTTTTTGTCTAACGAAATGTGTACTTTATTGTATTACAATAGAGGGGTGAGGGGATTCGAAATATTTCCCCATCTTAGGCGTACCGCGTACGTTTATCTTTATATTAATGTGAGGGGTATTTGTATGGTTTTTCTAACGTGTTTTTTACTATTGATTTAATGTTCAAGCTGAAAAGCAAAATGTACGGAGTAGTATAAATTGATAGTTACGGTCTAGGTAGCACCAAAACAGGCATGGATACGACATGGACACGTGATACGACATTTTGTGAAATTTAGGACACGGGACATGCTGTTTAAATTTTAAAAATATATATATTATAGTTATAATTAACGTACGATTTTTTTTTGTATTAGTATTTGATATCAAATGTAAATAATTGAATGTAAAATTTGACTTTGACTATAATTCATTCTCATTTTTCACCCAAACTCATCTTCTACTCAATCTCTTTTTTTGTAGGCGTCCAGCTGTCCGTGTGTCCGACACGGTATCCGACACGAGACGGCTAGTTAGAAAGAGTGTCTGTGCTACCTAGGTTACGATAACTAACAATAATGGAGCCTTGATATACTTAATGCACGTATCCAAGAATCGCTTGTTTGAGGGTTTGAGCTGCATCCTCCATATCATTCCCATAACACTATACCTGTTAGGAAAACATTAAACTACGAAAATTAGCAATATTCAATAATAAGAACAAATAATAAGTATAAACTCAACGACTTCAACAAAATCATATGTTCAATGTAATTCTATGATTTCTATCTATAAAGTAGGTGGTAATTGTTATCATCATGAATGACTGTTTAGACTTCTCCATATACGTAAAAGAGTAAAATTAGATGTGTTTTTTTGGTTCAAATGAACGCACTATTGCGTGTAATAATCGAAGTCTAACTTCACACTTGGAATAAGAGAGTTTAAGTAAACTCTTGTTCTTAAAAATAAGTTTATGGAATAAGAGGATAAGTAAATATTAGGACTGTAATCTTAATTTTCTTTCACAACAAAACTTGAGACTATTCCTATTTCCTTATTAAATTATCGAGAGATAGACTCTTTTGTAATCCTTATCTATTTTTTGTGTTCCTTTTATTATATATCGTGACATGAAATAACTTTTTAATTTCGAACCTATTTACTCGCTCTTATTCAAGGTGTTCTTCCCCATTTTCTTTTTGGTTTGTTCAAGTTTTCTTCCCTATTGCCTTTTTTTTATGTGCGGTTGTGTGGTTTGTGTGGTCCATATTCAATTGCATGTGCGGTTGAGTATTTTGTGTGGTCCAAATTCATTTCCGTGTCCAAATAAAAGGGAAAGATTACATAAATAAGAGGGAATATATAATAAGGGTACGTTTTTTTTCTTTAATAATGAACCATGATTTATCACGATGATGTTCACAGAACCAAATTATTGTAAGACATTCCATTCATCACCGTGCATTGAAATGAGGATAATCATCAGTATCTCACTGATGCGTCTAAAAATTCATGTAATCAAACCATTATAAAATGGCACAAATTTCATTTTTCCCTAAAACATAAAAAATTCATACCATAATTAGGCACTTGCTTAACTAAAGGGCATAGTATTCGCTTGTGTACAATAGATACAGACAATAAATAGTGAGAAACTTATATGAAAAAAACGCCCTAAAAAGCTAAATGCTACAGTAGTAAACGCCTCGAAAGTAAAGTGACTCCGGAAAACAATTACTCCATAAGTAATTAGAGGAATATAAACAGTGCAATGTGAAAGAAGGGCTAAAAAAAATATAAGCTATTGAATGAGGCGAGTAACAATAGCATTTCACAAATCACAATATATGTATCTTACAAATTACAATGCCCCAGTTTTATTAGAACTTCAACGAAACACCTTATGTGCAACAAATTCATACTGACAAATAGTGAGAAAGGTAATGCAACGTGAGGAAGTCCTCTCTTCAACCACCTTTGGTGAATTAGCAGTATAATACGTCATAGCACCATGCTTATTTGTTTCCGAGTCATGCGCTGAAACAATTAGTTCAGTCATAACAAAAACATCAATGACAAAATTAATTGTTAGATATCTCAAATCACAAAGTTGATTATAATCTAGAAATCATTTAGCATCATCAAAATCAAACCAGCAAGATAAATAAAATATGGGATTAATAGAAAATAAACACACCATTTTTACGTTGAATATCAGAAGACATAAAAGCTAAAACTTCGGTGGTGGAGAGATTGATTTTTATAAGATATAGGGAAGAATAATTGGGTTAGCAAAATTCATTAGCTACCTTTTCAACTCCTTTGTGGAATTAATGAATGAGCTTAATAGTCAATATCGGCTGAAGCTGTAGGGGTGGGAGATTAGTTAATTAAGAAATGGGAGCTGAAGGGTGAGTAAATTAATTAATTACAGACAAACTCTTTCACTTTGGCGTAATATAATAATCATTTTCTGGTTTATTTTTTGTAGAGGGCTGGAAGCTACCACGTAGGATTTTGGTTTTTAGGAGATTGTCATGTATACTTCTCAGTCTTGTCTTTTAATTATATTTATAGATATCTCCATTTACATTTGCCCATGAAATGGTTACATATGGGCCGTTTGAAGGTTCTGACAAAAATGGCCGTCTGAAATGAGAATTTGTCAGGCTCACTCGATTCGGTTTCGGATTGGGTTAAATCCGTTCGATTTAAATCGGGTTGAGCGTAGTTTCGGTTTCAGATTTATTTCGAACTGGATCACTTCGAATAGCAAATTTTAATCAGGTTTTGCTTTTCGAGTTGGGTACGGTTCGGGCTAGGTCAATATCCAGTATAGTTGAGTTTCACGTTTGAATCGGATTGAGTCGGGGACCATTGGGATTACTCATATAAAATGTTCCATCGATTATCAATTCTAATATTTTCGATTATTTTTTTAGATTCTGGTTTAATTTACAAGGTGGTGTTTGGTTCCATTGTTTGACTTTCGAACATGGGCCTGCTAAACAAATCTACCCACAAAAGCGATTAGCACATTTATCGATTTATTAGGCCCAAAAAGAGTTCAATTCTTTTGTTCATCAAGGATGCATTGTTAGATGGGCTTAGTATCAGGCATCACCTACGTACGTAATAGCATTCCAAATCCAATCGTTAACCGCAATTGACAAATTACTTCACGTCCGTTTTCTCTACACTTTTCTAACTACACAACTACTTTTGCTAGACGGTGTTCCACAAATTTATCGTAAAATGGGAACTTTTAGTAATTAATTTTGCCTAATAATAAGGTTATATTTGGATCCGTTTTACAATTATATAAGTGTAGAACCACTTTACATAAGACAATCCTTCTAATTATACAACTGACTTTTGCACCTTTTTTTCTTTTTTTACTGTATTACTCAATAATTAGTATAGAACCCGTGCTAAAGCACGGTATTACTGAGAATTTCATCTACATAGGGGGTTTTTGTATATATCGTTTGCATAAAATGTTTAACCTTTTTATATAGTGTTATATAATATTAAATATTTTTTTTATGAGACACAAGTAAATAAATTATTGTAAGATGGTAATAATTGTGATTATATATAATAATGTATAAATGTATATTTTAGAAAGCAGATAACTTCATATTGATTTTAAATTGGTAAAGAGTGTAGATACTGCTAGTGTATGATTTGTGCAATCTTTTATTTGTGTGTACATAATAAAAAAAAAAATATCTCTTATAGATCAATGTGAGAATTTGCGGTTTTGGGAAAATAATTGAGATCGAGCTTTAATAATTTTCCTTATATACCTTATAGAAAATAAGAGTATAATACATTTAAGGAAGCAGATAATAATATTTCTTATAGCAAGTAGATTAATGATGAGATATGTACATAATTGGAAAATAATATCTCTTATGGATTATTATTATTAATAATAATAATTTAGAACTAACTTAATTTCATGATGAATTAATAATGTGACCTAATATTTTTTCAAGTTTGTGATGACGATGTCGGGATGGATATTTGGTGATAAATAAAAGTATTAATTACGATATTGTAACTTTTAAAAGTTAAGTTAACATATATAAAATTAAATATGGATATAATTATAGTTTGTGTAAATATATGAAATTTGCAGCACATTTTAAACTTTAGCACAAATTTGTGTGTAAATATGTGCACAGTATTATTAGCAAAGATAATAACTTAAGAAGTTGCAATATTTAAGCACTGATTTCACAAAATTTACACATTTTTAGCAAAGATTACAATCAAGCAAGTTATAATAATTTAACAATTATCAATATATGTGGGCCCTGACTGACTTTTCAACAATTAACTTCAGCAATTAGAAAACTCTTCTAAATAATGGGCCCAACTGAGAGTCCACAATATTGAGCGGGAAAATTTTTAGTGTGACTTAATCTTTTAGTAGTTGATGAGTCCATTTTATATATAGTTTAACTCCCTAGTTTAGCTCGGTTTATTTGATTATTATACTTTGTTTAGTATATTTGTGAGCTAATTACGTGTTCTAGCTGTATTGTTTGTGTTTGTTACATTTTGTAGGAATCTAAGCATTTAGAGGCTTTTTCCTAACACAATAGCAAACACCAAAGTCCAACAAGTTAATGGAAGCAAAATGGACCATGGACGGTTAGAATGGAGAATGACAAGCCAAACATAAAGATTTGTGAAATGGATTGAAATGCAAATGAGAACCAAAAATGAAGCCCAATGCAAGGAGTCCACAACTCAACATAGGATGCTCCTTTAGATGCTCAAGGAATCCCAAAACTATGAAATTAACCGGAGAATTGAGGTGCTTAAAGGCATAGCTTAGGATTCCTAAAGCATTAAATGGAGCAATTAAGCAAATATAGCCGGGTTACTGAAACCCCGATCGGGGTTCCCACTCTCCGATTGGGGTTTGGTCTCTGTCAATGCATGCGTTTCAAGTCCCTCTCCCTATATAAAGGAGAGGGACCTCGACACTTGGAGGCATCCTTTTTCATATCTTTTTTATCATCTTGTACATCATTATACACTCTAAAAACACTCTTTTACATAATGTCATTAGTCATTAGATTAGGTTTAGAATAGTTAAGTTTTCATTAGTTGTTACAAATAATTCCTTTAAGTATTTCAATTTATATTACAAGTTCATTTGCAAGTTAATTAGTTCCATTGTGTTCTTCAATTCCAAGTTTCATTTCCTTTGTTGAGGTAATTCTATTTCTTGTATTGTTTTGTTATTTCCTTTGTCATTTCCATTATTAGTTAGTTATCATGTTTACTTATCATTTGTCATTAGATTAGTTATCATTATGCAAGAGTAGTTAGTTTGTCTAGGGAATTAGGGAAGCCATGCATAAATAATATTTGCAATTGTTGAAATGAGATGTTATGATATCAAATAGTTGTTTCAATCACATGCTTGCATTGTATTGTTAGTCTTTGATTATTGATCACAATCCTTGATTAAATTCGTTAATTCTTTCTATAAGTCGAGAGACACGGAATTAAATTAGACTAAGTATGTGTTAGTAGATCGACCTAGCCAAAGCGAGAGTTCATTAGGACCCGATATATGGTTGACACTAATATCGAGAGGTGGGTGTCTTTAGCCTAAACAATTATCATTATTATCAATTTCCTAGTTTGACTTCAGCATTTACATAATTTGCATGTGTGACCCGAACTCCCTAGACCCTTCCTTTATTATTATTGTTGTTTCGTAAACCCAACCAAACCAATCGATAACCGACGTTGATAGAATTCACCCCATAACAACTTGTATAGCAACTCCCGTCTCCTTGTGTTCGACCCCTATTACTACATTCATTTGTGTCTAGGGTATTTATTTTTGATTAGGTGTGCGATAGTCTATCAGTAGTAGAGGGATAATACTTCGTACTCTAATATAGAGCGGTTCATTGGTTCGATCCTAAAACCTAAACTAAACCATACTACCAAACTGATGAAAAAAGGTAGATTAAAGACCAAATTGTGTGAAGTCTACTTCAACTAAGGCCCTGTTCCTTTCACCTTAATTTTAGCTTTCATTCAGCTCATTTTAGTTCAGCTCAGCTCACTTCAGCTCATTTCAGTTCAGCTTAGCCCACTTCAGCTGATTTCAGCTCGGTTTAGCTCTCTATAAGTTCAGCTCGACACAACCTCAATAATAATAATAAAAATAATGAAAGTTGTTGACTTGCTCAAGCGAATCCAGAAATTTTTGGTATCTCATGATGCTGGGGCTCGGGTGGCCGCTTATATTTTTACTAGACTTAGCTTTGCTATAGCTAAGGGGGTGGGGGCCCAGATTGTCTCTCGGCTAGCTCCCCACCAATTTCATGTAAACTTTTCATTTTATTTTAATGAAAGTTGCGCGCACAATAAAAAAAATAAAAAAATAAAAAAAAATTCTTGTAAACTTGTTGTTGTTCTTAATATAAGTGGTCGATTCAATCACTATTAATTATGGTATATTTATTTTTTATTTTGTTATTTATTTTTATTTTGTTGTTGTTGTCGTCAATTCAACTCATTTCAGCTCTCTTAATTTTAGTTCAGCCCCAGTAAGTTTATTTCAGCCCCATTTAGCTCACTTCAGCTAATTCAGTTCAGTTAAGTCTATTTCACCTTACTGCAGTTCAGTCCAGCTCACTTCAGCTCCAGTAAAGTCAGTTCAGCTTCATTCCGTCGAAAAGAACATGGCCTAATTCATGTGTTAATTGATATGAGCATAATGAGTCGAGTCTTATAGGTTAATTTTGTAACACCCGCAAATGTACCCTATTTTTATATTAAAAATATTATACGGATACTTTTCAGCGAAATTTAGATATAATCTAGAATTAAATTTCCCGTGTCTAATTTAGAGAATCCGAGTTCGTTTTCGGACTTTACTTGAATTTCAGAGTGAGTTACGTCTTAAGCTTTTATGGGCTTTTTCCCATATTTTTCCACTTACTCCCTTATACTCCCTCAAAACCCTAACTCCCTCATTTCCACTTACTCCTTCTTCCTCAACAAGTAACCACCCAAAAACCTAAGCTCCATATTTGATCAAGCTAAAGATCGACACTACTCCTTCATTACTTGCTCAAATTCGCTAATTTCCGTCTTAATCTTTCCCTCTCATCGTCCTCTATCTTAATTGGTAATAAAATTGATATAGTGTCATTTCACCCCACATTTTCACCCCTTTTCATCTCGTTTTGTTTGCCTCTAACGCTCCCTAGGAGAGTTTCTACGTGTTTTACCTTCTTTTAGCATATTTCTTGCTTTTATCGTGCTTTTGTAGGTAAACCGTCAATTGGGGCGATTTCTACCTACTTTTGATCAACAAAGAAGAAGGTGAATCATTCGGAGGACCCACGGCACACCTTGGGGGCCCCACATACCCTTGGGGGCCCTACTCGACGCGCCAAAGCCCTCCCGAGTCAAGGCAAGCGGAACCGAGAAGGAAACAACAAAGTCAAGCGAAGGAAGAAGGAGGATGAGCATCTCACGGTCGTGAAATGCATCTCACGGTCGTGAGATGCTTTGCCAAAAAGGAAGAAAATCGTGGGTTTGATCTCACGACCGTGAAACCCCATTTCACGGTCGTGAAACCTATGTCACGGTCGTGAAATGAACTTCACGGTCGTGACTTATCAGTGAAACATGACCTTGCTCTGCCAATTCCTTCACGACCGTGAAATGGAGTTTCACGGTCGTGAGACGTCTTTCACGACCGTGAAACCCATTTCACGGTCGTGACTTTGTCAGTCCATGAAGCTTCTCGAGGCCCATCTTTCCTTCATTTTGTAAACCTATATATAGACCCTCTTATGTAATTAAAGGGCACGAAACCCTAGATCTGAAACTTTCATATAATTAGTATTTAATCTTGTATTAATCTTTCTTAATTAAGCAAATTAGTCGGTTAATTAGTGATTTCGACTTGGTTTAGTGTATGAACTTGGGTTATATCCAAAGATTTGTGACGAAATCTTGGTATTTATATCAAAGTTCTAATCTTTCTCCAAGTTGGTATAATTTCTCTACTTAATCTTGCTTTTAATTAAGTTTTCGTTTCAATTATTGTTATCTACTTATTGTTAATTAGAAAATGTTTAATGTTGTTGTTGGTTTCCTTATGCAATCTTTAGTGAATGTTAATTTCCCTTTGAATATGAGTGAGTAGTGTTTTATCTAGGATTAGTGGGGGATAATGGGTTTTAATGAGGGTTAATCTTTGTTAGTCGGGTTTAAATTGTTGATTAATTGTCTTTCTTCCAACTTTTGCATACTATATGTTTGATGAAATGCTTGTTTGACAATCTTGCATGATTCATGTTTATCGTACATTTCCGTAAGATCGATAGCCTCGGAATATGTTAGGATTTGCATATAGTTGGTGTATCGACCGTGTGTACGCGAGAGCTAGCTTGGTTCGGTATATGGGAGGGATTGTAAGTTCGAGAGTCTCAATCCACCGCGCCCAAGTTTGACTACCCATCAACTATGAACCCGACTCACTAGAACCCGAATTACCCATTTGAACCCATCAATCCTAGACCTTCCTTTTATTGATTCTTACTTGATTATCTTTCTCGTCTTAGACTTCTTTTGTCGTTTTTAATTGTTTTTTAATTGTTGTTACACTAGTTTAGTCAACAAACCCAAACCCAATTACTTGTGACTTGCAAGAGACTTTAGTAGACTTTTAGATCATTTCTAAGCAATAACCGTTCCTGAGATCGACATCCCTACTTCACAATTATTTTCACTACATCAAAATGGCGCCGTTGCCGGGGACGGTGTATGTTTAATTTGATTGTTTTTAGTTTGCTTTAGTTTTTTGCCTCTTGTCTTGAGAAACCTAGTTTCTCAAGGCATTCTCACCGTTTACATTTAGTTTTCTTGTATGCCCAGGCGAGCTCCCCCAAAGAATCAACCTCCAATCGATCCCGAGATCGAAAGGACCTTTAGGAGACTTCGCAAAGTCTTCAAAACCGCAAGTAGAGGCTCTTCTTCAAACCCGATTATCACAACGGAGGAGCTTTTACCTTCAATTGAAGAAAGGGAAATTCGGGAAAGTAACGAGATAGATATTGAGCATCCAAGTGTAGAGAATTGGGAGGATATTGTGCCGATTGCGGAATTTGTGAATCCTTTTGGAATCCCACCAACCATCCCACAAGACATCCAACCACCCACTCTTCTAACAATGCCTAAATTCTCATCTCACTCCATTCCCACGGAGGATACTCTTCCAAACACCACCCCCGTACCACAAAATCTCACCGGAAATTTCATTGCTAAAACCGCTTTTATCCAATTGGTAGAGAGAAACCAATTTGGAGGTATGCCAAGTGAAGACCCTCATCTACACATGGAGACTTTTTGTGATTATTGTGATGCCGTTTCTCAAACGGGAGTGACTCAAGACCAAATCCGATGGGTCTTGTTTCCTTTCTCTCTTATTGGAGCGGCAAAACGATGGTTGAAGAGTCTTGACAAGGTCGCTCTAGGTATTGACTCATGGAAGAAGCTAGCTCTAGCTTTTTATCAAAAGTTCTATCCACCGGAAAAGACAAATATGTTGAGAGCTAAGATAACCGGGTTCAAGCAAAGGGATGAAGAGTCACTCTATGAAGCTTGGGACCGATTCAAGGAGATTATTCGTTCTTGCCCTCACCATGGTTTGAGTGAGTGGTTCTTGGTGCAACAATTTTGGAATGGACTTTATGAAGATGCTAGAGGAATTTTGAACATGGGATCAAATGGAAGGTTCACGGAAGTAGATGATGCTCAAACTTGGGCAAGGATAGAGGAGATGGCGGCCCATAACTCACAATTTAGTAGGCCAAGGCAAACTCCTAGGGGAAGGCATGAAGTGAGCTCCGTTACCCAAATGGGAGCCGATTTTGGAGCTCAACTTAGCTCTTATATGGAAGCAATGAACCTCAAAATGGACCAACAAACGGCTCTATTCCAACAAGCTCAAAGTTCATTAACTCAACCTCCTATGCAACAAGTGAATGCTATGGTGATGGCACCAAGCTTACCTCAAGGGGTTTGTGAATGTTGTGGAACATTTGGTCATGATCCTCAAGAATGTAGAGGATCCGTGGAACAAGTAAATGCCTTTCAATCTTATAGGCAAGGAACCCCTTACTCCAACTTCTACAATGAGAACACAAAGAACCACCCAAAATCTCATACAAAAGCCAAAATGTTCAAAACCCTCAACCACAACCATATGTTGCCCCACCCATGAGAAACAATCAACAAAATTTCCAAAGACAACAATACAATCAAAACCAACCTTCCTACAATCAACCACAATACAACCAAAATCAATACAACCCACCACCACAAAATCAACCTCCCATGCAACCACAAGTTGGGGATCCAAACTTGGACATTCACAAAGCGATTCTCCAATTGCAAAAAGATAACCAAGCCAAAGATATTATCATCAATAACATCCTTGCCCACAATAAAATGCTTGAAACTCAAGTGACCCAAATAGCCTCGGGGAGTTCCTCTAGGGGAAAGGGTCAATTACCTCCTCAAGGTAACCCACCTAGAAATGAAACCGCCAATGCCATACATTTGAGGTGTGGAAAGAGTTATGAGGGGCCAAGAATGCCAATTGAAGATGATAATGGAGAGGGAGACAAAGTGGAAGATGATGGGCAAATTGAAATTGAGGTTGTTGAATTGGATGATAAGGAGGAAGAGTGCTCTTCAAGTGAGCAAGTTGTTGTTGAGAAGAATGATGATGTGATAACAACAAACAAGAAGGTTGAGGAGCCTATTGTGATAAGGCTACCTTTTCCTTCTAGACAAGCCAAAACAAAACTTGATAAGCAACTAGGCAAGTTCATGGAAATTGTAAAGAACTTGGAGGTCTCTATTCCTTTCACCGACCTCATCACTCAAATCCCCGCCTATGCAAAATTTATGAAGGACATTCTTACAAGGAAGAAGTCATTGAGTGGAGTTGAAACCGTGGCATTCACCGGTGAATGTAGTGCATTTCTACAAAACCCAACCCCTCCAAAATTGAAGGATCCGGGTAGTTTCTCCATCCCATGCACCATAGGCAACATTACCATTGACAAGGCCTTGTGTGATTTGGGAGCTAGTGTGAGTGTGATGCCATACTCCATATGTGAAAAACTTGGCATGGGAGAGCTCAAATGCACAAACATTACACTTCAAATGGCGGACCGATCTACAAAGCAACCTTTGGGTGTGTTTGAGGATGTCCCGGTTCGAATTGGGAAATTTTTCATCCCGGTGGACTTCATTGTTCTTGATATGGCGGAGGATTCTCAAATCCCCATTATACTCGGGAGGCCATTCTTGCACACCGCCGGAGCGGTGATTGATGTGAAACAAGGGAGGCTTACTCTTGAAGTGGGGGATGAGAAAATCACTTTCAATTTGCAAAATGCCATGAAAGCTCCCAATCTTGGAGAAGCATGCTATTTCATTGACATTATTGATGCCTTCGTTGAAGAAGTTACACCTAGCTTCTATATGAGGGACCCTTTGGAGGCTATATTGACTTTAGAGCCAAGGGATATCATGGAGGAGCTACATAGGTTTGAGTTCGACTTGCTTGAAGCAAATTTGGAGGGAGAAGAGCTTGATGAAGAACAACTCTTAAGACTCGAGTCTATCATCCAAACTTCTTGTGCGGTAGACATTGCGGGAGAGGTACAAGCTCCTTCTCTTAAACCCCTTCCTTCTAACTTAGTATATGCTTATCTTGATGAGTCGAAGTGCAAACCGGTAATTGTAAATGCTAGCCTTGATGATGATCAATTGAATGCATTGTTGTGTGTGTTGAGAAAACATGAGAAAGCTATAGGCTATAGCTTGGATGATTTGAAGGGGGTTAGCCCCGAATTGTGTATGCATAGAATTCATATGCAAGATGACCATGAGCCAAGAAGGCAACCCCAAAGAAGATTAAACCCCACCTTGCAAGAGGTTGTCAAAGGTGAAGTTATGAAGCTACTAGATGCCGGGATCATCTACCCAATCTCTTACTCCGATTGGGTTAGCCCCGTGCAAGTGGTGCCAAAGAAAGGTGGCACCACGGTAGTGAAGAATGATAAAGATGAGCTAGTGCCAACTAGGTTAGTGACGGGGTGGAGAATGTGCATAGACTATAGGAGGTTGAATGCCTCAACAAGAAAGGATCATTTCCCCCTTCCCTTCATTGACCAACTCTTAGAGAGACTTGCCTCAAACAAGTATTTTTGCTATTTAGATGGATACTCGGGATTTTTCCAAATCCCAATTGACCCGATTGACCAATCTAAGACCACATTCACATGCCCTTATGGCACTTTTGCCTATAGGAGAATGCCTTTCGGTCTTTGCAATGCCCCGGCTACATTTCAACGATGCATGATGAGCATTTTTTCCGATTACATTGAATCTATCATGGAAGTTTTTATGGATGATTTTAGTGTATATGGGAAAGATTTTGATTTGTGCTTGCATAATTTGTCCTTGGTGTTGCAAAAATGTGAAGAAGTTAGTCTTGTTTTGAATTGGGAGAAGTGCCACTTCATGGTTAATGAAGGGGTGGTTCTCGGGCATCTTATTTCGGAAAAGGGTATCCAAGTTGATAGAGCAAAGGTGGAAGTGATTGAGCAATTACCCCCACCTTCAAATCTCAAAGGGGTGAGAAGCTTCCTTGGTCCTGCCGGCTTTTATCGCCGGTTCATCAAGGACTTCTCCAAAATTGCTAAACCACTTACACAACTTCTCCTCAAGGATACCCCTTTCCATTTTACTAATGAGTGTGTTGAGGCATTTGATAGGATCAAGGAAGCTCTTATTTCGGCTCCGGTCATGCAATCCCCGGATTGGGAATTGCCATTTGAGGTGATGTGCGATGCAAGCGATTATGCCGTTGGCGCGGTTCTTGGCCAACGGAAGGATAAAGCTTTGCATGCCATTTACTATTCTAGCAAGACCCTTGATGAGGCACAAGTGAACTATGCAACGACGGAAAAAGAGCTTCTTGCCATTGTTTTTGCTCTTGATAAGTTCCGTTCGTACTTGATTGGCTCCAAAGTCATTGTGTATACGGACCATGCCGCACTCAAATATCTACTTGCCAAGAAAGAAGCTAAGCCCCGCCTCATTAGATGGATCCTTCTCTTACAAGAATTCGATTTGGAGATAAGAGATAAGAAGGGTGCAGAAAATGCGGTGGCGGACCCCTTGTCCCGGCTAAGCTATGATGGAAGTAAGGATGACATGCCTATCAACGATTCATTCCCGGATGATTTTCTCTTTGCAATTCATGAAACAATCCAAAATCAAGCACCTTGGTTTGCGGATTTTGCCAACTATATTGTGGGTGGTGTTCTTCCACCGGGCATCAACCACAATCAAAAGAAGAGATTTTTATTTGAAGCTAAGAGATACTTTTGGGATGATCCTTTGTTGTTTAAGGAGTGTGGTGATGGGATGTATAGAAGATGTGTTCCACAATGGGAGTATGATGAAATCATGAAGGGATGCCACTCCTCTCCTTATGGAGGGCACCATGGGGCAAGCAAAACCGTTGCTAAAATACTTCAATCCGGGTTCTTTTGGCCCTCTATGTTCCATGATGTCAAGCACTTTGTCCAAAGTTGCGATGCTTGTCAACGCACCGGCAACATTTCTTGGAGGAATGAGATGCCCCAAAGGGGGATTCTTGAGGTGGAAGTGTTTGATGTGTGGGGGATATATTATCAAGGCCCCTTTATTTCTTCAAGAGGGAATAGGTACATTCTTGTGGCCGTAGACTACGTGTCCAAATGGGTGGAGGCGGTGGCTTCCCCTACCAACGATGCCAAAGTTGTCATCAATTTCTTAAAGAAGATTATTTTTCCCCGGTTTGGAGTACCTAGAGCTCTAATAAGTGATGGAGGAAAGCACTTTCATGAAAAACGACTTGACTCACTACTTCTTAAATATGGTGTTCATCATCGTACCGGTTTGGGGTATCATCCCCAAACAAGTGGGCAAGTCGAAATCTCCAACAAAGAAATCAAATCTATCCTTGAAAAAGTGGTCTCAAAGCACCGCAAAGATTGGAGTTCAAAGCTCGATGACACATTATGGGCATATAGGACGGCATTCAAAACTCCTATTGGAATGTCGCCTTATAAGTTGGTGTATGGCAAATCTTGCCATTTGCTCATAGAGCTCGAATACAAGGCATATTGGGCGATCAAAGAACTAAATCTTGATGCAAAATTGAGCGGTGACAAGAGATTACTCCAACTACAAGAGCTTGAGGAGTTCCGGCTCAAATCTTATGAAAATGCCCAATCTTACAAGGAAAAGACCAAACTCATTCATGACAAGAAGATCCTCAAAAGGGATCTCCAATGTGGAGACAAGGTTCTTCTATTCAACTCAAGGTACAAGCTATTTCCCGGGAAGCTCAAATCCCGGTGGTCGGGACCATTCTTGATCACCGAGGTAGGGAAATATGGGGACTTTGAGTTGGCAAGCAAAGATGGTCAAAAATTCAAAGTGAACGGGCAACGAATCAAGCTTTATAAGGAAGGTTCTCTCGTAGGAGTAGTCGAGGCTTTGTACCTCAAGCCGACTACTCCTCATTAATTTTTGAACAAGAACGGGTTTTGTGAAGTCCCCTAAGAATCACAAATTTGTAAATAATTCTAACTCACTTGACTAGTGTTCGATAGATTTTAGTTTGCATGGAAATTAATTAAATTGACGATAATAAGGTCGAATTTCGTTTGGCTAATTGAATCGTTAATTAAATCAATTTCCCGTTACTTAGTTAATTTTGTACATTTTTAGTGTAATTTTTGTCAAAGAGAGTGTGAGGGAGGGATTTAATGTGTTTGTGATTGTTTTTGTAAGTTGAAATGAAAGAAATGTAGCGGAATGCTAAAGAAGAAGCGAGAAATCGAGCAAAGGGTGAAGATTTTGAAGCAAAGCTAAGGAAATCACGAGTTCTCAGTTTCACGGTCGTGAAATGGCACTTCACGGTCGTGAAACTGTGAAAAACTATGCAGTAGCCTATCTCGAACAAGTCACGGTCGTGACTTGAGTCTCACGGTCGTGAAATGGGATCTCACGGTCGTGAGATTCATTTCACGGTCATGAAACAAGCTTAACCGTGATTCTCAAACCGTGACTTCTACCCTTTCTTATCTTCTTATCTTTCCTCATCTTCTCATTTCACAAACACAAACACATCTCACATAACCCTTATCTCTCCAAAAATCATCAAAACTCCCTCAAATCCTCACCAAACTCACTCAAATCTCTCCCAAATTATCACAAAAAGCTTCTTTCTTCAATCAAAAACACTTTGAGAACCATTTTTTTCCCTTATAAACACCAAAAAACCAAAAAAAATCGATTTTCAACCTTGGTTTTTCAAAAATCCGAAAATTTGAGATCTATTTTTTGGGTTATTTTTTTGCTTTCTACTCCAATAGAAAGTTGTTTAGGGGCTAATTGAAGGTTTTTCTAGCATTTTTAATTGTTTTAGAAGCTTCCTTTGAGAAATTGTTTTTGGGAAAAAGCTTGATAACAATGGTGGGACAAGGAAAAGGGAAAGGAGCAGCGGCAAGAGCAACAAAGAGACGGAGAGGCAGCGGGTCCAACAACCCGGACGCTAACGAAGACTTAGAGATTGAGCAACTTCCGGGTTTTCCGGAAGTCGTCTTTGAGACGGAGGCTCAAAGACAAGCCTTCGCTGCCATTCAGGGGTTAGAGATGGAACCCACTTTTTTTCTATGCCATGACATCATACGTCGTCTTGGCTTGACGGAAGCCCTGCAAATTTTTTCGCGGTCTCAGGTATGACTACTCTTTATTCCATGCATGAGCTCTCCTACCGGAGTCTCACGCTAGAATTTCTAAGTAGTCTAAATAGCTTGGTAAATGCTGAGAAAGTACCGTGTTTCAGTTTCCGTCTTGCTAATACCTCACATGTTGTCCCAATGGTTGAATTTGCTGCTATTCTCGGGTTAGATTTTCCCCCTAAGAGGGATACTGTAGAGCCAAAGGGCTATGATTTGAGCCCTCTTTGGATGGCTTTGACCGGTAGGACTTTGGTCGATTTCCGTAGGAATTCGGCCCTCCTAATTCACCACCCTGTGCCTCGTTTTTGGCATAGGTTAGTGTCGGGCACCTTCCTAGGGCGGCAAGAGCCAAACTACCTCACCCAGCTAGACTTGACCCTTCTAGAGTCGCACTTAAATGTGCAAGGACATAGGGTTGCCTTCACCTTCCCCTTAATGAGTGAAATCTATAGGAGGTGGAGGAAGTTGGGTAGAAACACCATAGCCCGTAGGCAGACGGTGACCATGGGGGGTTTGGTTACTTTTTTGGCTAAGCACTTTGACCCAAATTTTAACAGTGATGGGAGGTATGTGGCTTTGACGGGGGGGGGGCCCTTCTTGACGAGAATTCCCTAATCTACTCAAATTGGATTAGGCTTGACCGGGATAAGGGTTTTCTTTGGGTGATTAAGGGTGCAACCCCTTTTTACCTTCCTTGTCATAGACTCCCACTCTTTTCCCCTAGGGACAACACTATGGAGAGGCGACCCAGCTACCTGCTGCCAGTGACGGCGGCAGGTGGTAGGGCCGCTTCCACTGGTGCTAGGGAGGAGGGAGAGTCTTCCCAGCCTCGACCCCGACCCGTTTCTAGACCGAGTCAGAGTGCACCCCAGGTAGCAGCGCCTGTTCCCCCTTTCCCCTACCGCATATGCAGTTTCCCTACCCCCCACCCAGTTACGTGACCATCCCCCCTACCCCTTTGACTACCAGGGGTATGTTCACCCCGACCCGACCATCTCCCCCCAGGGCGACTACTTAACCGGTCTAATGCAGAACATGCATCTGAACATGCATGAAGACCGGGTCAACAACTATTATGCCTCCTACCCTAACTACTTTTTGCTGGCCAACCAAGGGTACATTGACCCTAACGGTTTGATGCCAAGCTGGGCTCAACCCAATTTTTTGTTTCCCAACCAAGGAAACCGGGGAGGGGGCATGGAGACCGGGGGCGACCAAGGGAATAGGGAAGAGGGTGGTGGTGGTGGTGGTGGAGGATGATGATGAGGATGATGATGAGGATGGTGATGAGGATGAGGATGTGATGGAGACCTTTTGAGAGGTTTTTTGTTTTTGTTTGATAATTGGAAGAGTCGGAGTGGTGTCTAGGTGGCTTGTTTAGCATCTTCCCCCTCCCCTCTAGTGTGTGTCTCCTCTCCTCTCTTTGATTTGATATAATTTGTTTTCTCTAACTTGTAATTTGTGTGTTTTATTGGTTGGCCTCGGCAACATTGGAGGCGGGTGTCCATCCCATCGGACACCATTATTTTTGCTCCCCATGAAAAATCCAAATTGACAAACAACCTTGCATTTAGCTTAGTTCATGCATCACGTAGTTAGGTGTCATTTTTAGACTTTCCCGTGGTTGGTACCCCCATGAGGGGCGTGCATTTATGCATTTTACCGCCACGATGAGACTCCGATATGGCACACTAGACTTTCTTGTGGGAGGTACCCCCATGAGGGGCTTGCATTTATGCACCTTACCACCACAACGGGACTCTAGATTAGCATATAGTTTAGTTGCATTTACTTAGATCATGCACTTGTATTATATCATTTTGCATTTAGTTTTAGGATTTTTATTTAGTTCATGCATTTCATTTAGATTAGTTCATTTGCATAACTAACCATCTTGTATATATTGTTCATTTTGTGAATATTCATCAAAAAAAAAAAAAAAAAAAAAAAAAAATCAAAAATCCCAAAAACAAGTTTTTATTTCTTCAAAATATAAAACAAATAATCCAAAAACATGTTCTTTCCTTTTAGAAAATATTCAAAAATCCAAAAACATGTTTTCATTTTGCTTTCAATAATCCTATTTCATACATTGAGGACAATGTTTGTTCCAATGTGGGGGATAGGAAACTATTCTCATAGTTTTTATTTTTTTTTTTATTTTTTGCATTTAAACCATTAAAAAAAAATCCAAAAAAATTGAAAATTTTGAAAAATCCTAAAAATTAGCTTGTTTATATCTTACTTTGTATATATTTGCATTGCTTTTTCTTCTAACCTCCATACATAGGTCCGCTACACATCGCTCAAGAGACTTATAGAAGGGATTAAGAAGACCGCCATGGTATGATCGTTCTTATTTCTTCCCCTTCTTTCTTTCTTTACTTCTTATCACATGAGGAGTTTGGAGGAATGGTTGATGATTGCGATGTTGATTTTGATGAATTGGCGGTTGTGTGACTTATGTGCTGTTAGGGGGTTTCATTAGATTAATTGTCACGTAGTTCACTAGAGCATTTGCATTAGTTTGTATATATGTTGCTTAATTCTAGATCATGGCATATAGTTGCATTTAGGAGAACTTTTTGGAATGCCTAATGTGGAAATTGAACAAGTTTGAATAGGCCCTTGTAGATGCTCTTTTTGCTTAGCACTTTGCCTATTAAAATAGATTTTGAAACACCTTTTAATGTGTATTTTTAGTATAATTTTCGCACCGTTTCCTAGAGCCTAGTCAAGGGGTTGCATTTATCATCTTGACCATCCCCATGGTGTGAAAATTCCTTGGTGAACGCTTTCCTAGGTGACTCTCGAGGCCATGCAATTGTCCAATCATCACATTTCACTACATTTGACAAAAAGGAAATTTTCCCATCAAAAGTCCAAAAATTGAGTTCAAACATAATAGAAAAAGAAAAGCTTGAAATTTTGCACATTTTTTGCCTTAGTCCTAGCTTAGGGAGTGCATATGGAGACTTCTAGGCTCTTCTAGAGTACCCTCAATACATATGGGGTCGCTCTCGATGTCGCTACGGCGAGGATTTGCCTATTGTTGGTCTCCGCCGCACACCTTTCGCTAGGCACCTTGCTCTCAAAAGGCACCCAAATCAAGCACCAAAAAAATCAAAAACAAAAAGAAAAGAAAAGAGAAAAAGAAACAAAATAAGAACTCAAACATCTCGTTTCCTTACCATTTCTTGATGATTACTCCTACGTTGCATGGCTAAGAGGAGACGACCCTTCCTTTCACTTAGGTGAGAGGCGGAATTCCGATCCTACAGTGTCTTCTAACACCTTGGGGCCCTCACTTTCCATCCCGCTTTTTCACCCTTGACAAAGTTTTCTAGTAAACGTGAACGAATATACTAATTTTGCACAATAAAGAGGTGATTTATTTCTATCTTTCTAGGCATAGTTCTTTGTAAAACTAGTAATTACATAGGAATTTGCATGCTTGAGATTTTTCCATTTTAGATGAATCCCGGCGCATGGATGAGGCATGTTGCCATTTGCTTTTGTAGATGCATTCTCATTTGTTTTGTGTGCTTTATTGCCTAGAATGCATCGAAGTTTTGGCAAGACCCCACTTGCCTTGCAAGAAGGTGTCCTACCTCATGGATACCTTGTTGTGAGTTGAAGGGACGGAGCAAGGCCCGTTAATTGCCTTGTATCGGTTAGGTTTAGCGTAGTTAATTAAGGGTCTTGACTATTGTTCATCCTTACTCGGGACGAGTAAGGGTTTGGTTTGGGGAGATTTGATATAGTGTCATTTCACCCCACATTTTCACCCCTTTTCATCTCGTTTTGTTTGCCTTTAACGCTCCCTAGGAGCGTTTCTACGTGTTTTACCTTCTTCTAGCATATTTCTTGCTTTTATCGTGCTTTTGTAGGTAAACCGTCAATTGGGGCGATTTCTACCTACTTTTGATCAACAAAGAAGAAGGTGAATCATTCGGAGGACCCACGACACACCTTGGGGGCCCCACATACCCTTGGGGGCCCTACTCGACGCGCCAAAGCCCTCCCGAGTCAAGGCAAGCGGAACCGAGAAGGAAACAACAAAGTCAAGCGAAGGAAGAAGGAGGATGAGCATCTCACGGTCGTGAAATGCATCTCACGGTCGTGAGATGCTTTGCCAAAAAGGAAGAAAATCGTGGGATTGATCTCACGACCGTGAAACCCCATTTCACGGTCGTGAAACCTATGTCACGGTCGTGAAATGAACTTCACGGTCGTGACTTATCAGTGAAACGTGACCTTGCTCTGCCAACTCCTTCACGACCGTGAAATGGAGTTTCACGGTCGTGAGACGTCTTTCACGACCGTGAAACCCATTTCACGGTCGTGACTTTGTCAGTCCATGAAGCTTCTCGAGGCCCATCTTTCCTTCATTTTGTAAACCTATATATAGACCCTCTTATGTAATTAAAGGGCACGAAACCCTAGATCTGAAACTTTCATATAATTAGTATTTAATCTTGTATTAATCTTTCTTAATTAAGCAAATTAGTCGGTTAATTAGTGATTTCGACTTGGTTTAGTGTATGAACTTGGGTTATATCCAAAGATTTGTGACGAAATCTTGGTATTTATATCAAAGTTCTAATCTTTCTCCAAGTTGGTATAATTTCTCTACTTAATCTTGCTTTTAATTAAGTTTTCGTTTCAATTATTGTCATCTACTTATTGTTAATTAGAAAATGTTTAATGTTGTTGTTGGTTTCCTTATGCAATCTTTAGTGAATGTTAATTTCCCTTTGAATATGAGTGAGTAGTGTTTTATCTAGGATTAGTGGGGGATAATGGGTTTTAATGAGGGTTAATCTTTGTTAGTCGGGTTTAAATTGTTGGTTAGTTGTCTTTCTTCCAACTTTTGCATACTATATGTTTGATGAAATGCTTGTTTGACAATCTTGCATGATTCATGTTTATCGTACATTTCCGTAAGATCGATAGCCTCGGAATATGTTAGGATTTGCATATAGTTGGTGTATCGACCGTGTGTACGCGAGAGCTAGCTTGGTTCGGTATATGGGAGGGATTGTAAGTTCGAGAGTCTCAATCCACCGCGCCCAAGTTTGACTACCCATCAACTATGAACCCGACTCACTAGAACCCGAATTACCCATTTGAACCCATCAATCCTAGACCTTCCTTTTATTGATTCTTACTTGATTATCTTTCTCGTCTTAGACTTCTTTTGTCGTTTTTAATTGTTTTTTAATTGTTGTTACACTAGTTTAGTCAACAAACCCAAACCCAATTACTTGTGACTTGCAAGAGACTTTAGTAGACTTTTAGGTCATTTCTAAGCAATAACCGTCCCTGAGATCGACATCCCTACTTCACAATTATTTTCACTACATCAAAAATTACCGTCTTTCTCACTTTTCAATTTATCCGTCTTTCTCAAAGGTGAATTATATTCATCTTTTGTTGTCTAATTGTAGGTGGTGACCTTCAAGACCTCGACAAAGACTACTACCTAGTAGAGGAGGACCTAGACGAGGATTGAAGACGCAAAAAGGTAACGGTGAAGGGTTACTCGATATCATTACGTGTTTTAATGTGTTTTCTATGTTAGTAATCGTATTTGGAATAGGATTAGTATTCATAGAAATTGTGTTTGTTGATGATGATTATCGTTTGTTGATAATTGTTAAGGTTAGTTGATGATAGTTGATATGTGTTGATGAATATGGATGAGTCTTAGTGAAGTTGATGAATTTCGTGCACTTTTGGTCCCAGCCGGCCGACCGGCCGCCGGTCAGCTGACCGGCTGGGAAGTGGCTGATGTTTTGTGGATGTTACGTAATAATTTTGGTATGAATTATGTCTCAACCGGCCGACTGGCTGAGACACATCCTATATTCCCTTCTTTTTCTCAAGTGACTCATGGTCCCAACCGGGTAGCCGACAGCCGGTCCCTTTGACCGGCTGGGACACGCTGTATATTCATTGGTTTTCATATGTTACATTGGTGTCAGCCGGGTAGCCGGTCCACCTGACCGGCTGGCACACGCTGGTTTTCTCTTTACTTTTCTTTCTTATGTTTTCATTTATAATAATTCGCATGGTTCGTTTATCGTACGAGTTTACGTAATGACTTTAAATATTCATATTTAGAATATGTGATATTCCATTCGCTTGTATCGCATGTTTTGTGACGGTTTTTGATATATCCCACTTTGAGTCGGTTTTACATATGTTATGGTTTGAGCACTAATTGTTGCGCTATGAACTCTCATTCCCCCGGCTACCTCCTCGCTCGTAAGGCTGGAATGTCGGAACGAGAAGTGTATCCTTACTGCTTAATTGCATGTGTTAGTGGGCATATGACGACGTTGTTGGGAGGCGAACGCTTTGGGTTGATCGACCCGGCCGTCAAATGTTGTATACTTGCGAGGTGGTGTCATTGCATGTAGCGTACCGCTTGTTATGATGTTTGTGTTCTTTTCCGCCTCTTTCGTGAAGGTTGACCGAATTTAGGGTACTCGGCTTCTATGTATGACCGAGTCTTGGATGCGAAATGTTTATCGCATGTCGAATCGGAAAATGTGATTCCGAGAGTCTGACCAGGTTTAGACTAGGACCGTATTATTATCGTCGTTCTACCAGGAGGAAATTAGTCTACATATACGAAATGTTTGAATCGTGTATGCGTTCAGGGAAATGTTTATCCCGTGGATGCGATTTTTATCATACTTGCCATGTACACGGTGCTAGTGCGTGTCATTTACCGTGAGAGATGTTGTCAACGTATTTGTACGTTTGGATGGATGATTATATGATTGATTATTTGTGAACGTTGGATGACATGGCATGGTTTGTTTGTCGAGTCTTAATCTTATCAAGCTTATGCCGCTAACGGTGAGATGCAAGCCCTAGTGAGTGTATGGTTGCCTAAAAGTGTCTTCCCCGAGTCTATCAATAATATGATGTTTACGGTTTTGTACTTCATGTACCTATATCCTTATATATATTGAATTGCCTATTTATCCTTCTCGTATTTCACTTGTATATTTATATATGCATGTTCTACTTTCGTATTTCCGTTTAAGTATGTTATTTGTGATATGGCTGGGAGAACCCGGAGTTACTCCCCACTGACTGTGGCGTTTATGTTTTTCATGGATGAACAGGTTGCTTGCTTGGATGGATTTTTGCTTGTTGTATTTTGGGTTCGGGTGTGAGCTAGCGGGCGTTGGCCTTGACGATTCACCCCTAGACGATGTTTAGCTAGTTGCTAATAACTTTGATAATTGATAACATTTTGAGAGACTACGTCTCTTGTAGTATATTCCATTTTAGTTTGTTTATATATTTGACATTCCTCGTGTTTTTATCTTAGCATGTAAAAAGTTTTAAAAACACCGTATTTTCCGCTATATAAATCACATGCCTGTTATGTTTTATTTCCGCATTCGCGAAGGTTGTCACAAATTTAGTTATTCATTAATGTTATTTTACGGGTCAATACATATTTTGTACTAGTCAAGCAAAGTCTAGTAGAGATCAATAAAAGCCCAAGTCAAGGTAAAGTCAATACGGAAAATGGGTCAACGAAGTCAAAGTTAAGATGAACTTTGAAGGAAAAGTTCCACACAAAAAACACAGTCTACGGTCCTGCGGTGGATGTCAGGTGTTGGTCGTGTAATACAGCCTCTTGTATTGTTGAGGCCTATTAGTTGGATTAACCAATGTTATCCTATATGCTTTTATAGTTCACAAATTCTTATTTCAGACAGAGGTATCCGTCTTAAGCTTAAGACGGATACCATATTCTCTCACAAAATACCCATCAAGGGTGAGTGGAGAGCACATGGGGGGAGCCCACCTTGTCCCCTCTACCCATTTCCTCTCACAAAATACCCGTTGTAAGATCCGACCCGTCTTAAGCAATACCTACTGTTTATAGTTACCTTGTTATGGGATTAATTATGTTAGTTGCCATATCTGTCATATCTTGTAATCTATATATACTATGGAGTTATGCCTAATAAAAATCATAAGAGAGTTTTTACCCTAATAATCATAATATGGTATCAGGCCTCCTACCTATCCATAAAACTTTTTACCCCTAAACCTCTACCATGACTAGCTACAAGGAGTCTAGTCCTCCTCTAAAATTGGTTAATCCTCCCCTTTATACCTTGGATTTCAAGATCGTCACCGAGATTTCATTAATCCTCTCCGTTTTAAACTTGATAAATTCAATGCATGACTCCACGCTATTGAAGTTGCACTTTGTTCTCGACGGAAATTCGGATTTCTCGACGGCTTGATCAAATTCCCCGTTCCTCCGGGAACTAAGGACCACTTCAACTTCAGATTTCTGCTCTAATTATGTTAATCCCCAATGTTTATGGGTTGATCTTAATGAGCGATTTGGTATGATTAGTGGCTCTCGGATACAACAACTTTAATTCGATCTTAATGGCTGAGAGATATCTAAGTCGATGTTGGTTGTTGTATACTATGGGAAACTTAGCGCCCTTTGAGATGAATTGGACACACACGAATTCCATAATTTCGTTTGCCTGTACCAAATGTGAATGCAATGTTGGAAAATAACATGTAACCTCGACGGGAAATTGATCGTCTACATAAGTTTCTCTTCGGAGTTAAGGACGACCAAGAGTTTAAGTGGCCCGGATCAATATCTACAAAATATGGCCTCAATGCATAAACAAATTTTAATTTCAAGTAAAACAAATCTAAAATCGTTATTTTTGGAAAAAAAAAAAAATACAACATAGAAAAATGAGATATAAAGTTAGGACAAATAAACTCTTAATAAAGCTGAACTTTATTAAATTGTACGCAGTATATAGTTAACCTGAACTGAAATAAGACGAGTTTAAATCCAAATTGACTCTACTTATATTACAGATAAATAACGCCGTCTTACACAAAGCGTGTCCATGTCATCACTATGTTTAAAAGAGAATATACAAAATACGTCATTTAGACCCTCCTCATTTTCTCTGTAATACACATACACCTATATTATGTTATACTCGGTTTTTTGTCAGATAGCATCTAATATTTAGTCCTTTTGTAAATATGCCACGTAATGTTTTTCTTTTGGCCTAAAAGGACTAAATTAGGATGATGGATTAGGAGTTGGAGAGGAAGTCTGTGAAGTCTGAAGACTTGCATGCCTTAGTCGGTAATGAAGACAAAATTTGGAGAGAGTAGTCAATATCATACCCACCTAAACGCAATTTTACTCCCATTTTTATATACCAAACAATAACCATATTTTGCCACTTGGGTTTTGCTGGAGATGCCGACTTCTTCAATGGGGGTACTTTCTTAATTTTATATTATTTTTACTTCCATTCTTATATTTTAATATTTGTTGATTAGGGTTTAGTCCCCTAATCCATTGAACTTTACACCATTTCTTCTGTATTCTTTCATTTTAGTTTATTTGGGAGAGAAAAATGTGATGCAAAAAGTTTATTTCTGGTTTTGCATTTATCTGTGTGCATGTTTCCCATACTTTATAGTTTCAATCTTTGGGGACTGTGGGTGTTATTATACAATAATAAGTATTGATTAAGACGGATCAAATACAACCACAAGGTGGTAATGAAGACAAAATTTTGGGTATTTTCTAGGCAACAACTGAATGATTTGGTCTATATTCGACCCGTCTTAAGCTTAAGACGATATTGATACTCTTGATCGCACATGTTATTAGTTTGTAGATTATAGTGAATTGAGCGGGAAAATTATTAGTTTCACCTTACTAAATAGAGGATGATTAAGGATTGCATGGTTGCAGCTAATACTAGTACAACTTGATCGCACTAGACAACATCACCCCAATGCCTCAATGCCCCCGCTAATTGAAGAGAAAGAAGGGGGGGATGTTTGGGTTTATCAATGCACGCAACCATAACATTCTGTTAGACACAAGATTAGAAACAAATTTAGAAACAAAAGAGATTGTTTCCGAATGACCCAAGATGAAAATTGCGTCGAAATACACATCAAATGACTTGTACTTCACCATAGAAAGAAGCACATCCACTTTAGTAAGACATTTTACGTAATTCTATCATGATCCATAACCAAAGAGTAACGAGTCTTTGACTCCAATGGAAATGGAAATAAACATGTTTTATACCCCATCTTAAAACTCATATCTTCCATAATTTTGCTCAAAATTCCTATGAAATATTTCCTTCGTACATTGTCAAAAAGTGCATTTTGAAAAAAAAAAACAAAGCGATTTTCTGGTGAATATCAATCACTAAAGATATTAATTGTTACCATAAGATTGACTTTTGGTGGGAGGTAAAAACCATTCATGATCGATATTTGACAAATGAATTACTATTTTGCAATAGTCATTGAAGGCAATAACATTTGAATGTCTTTTGCTACTGTAGATGTTAGGAATGAACTTTCTTTTTCTAAGGAATTAAGCTACAATGTTTTCGTGAGGCCATTAAAGTTGTTGATTTAACGGTCAGTATGAGAAATTTGTGTCCTACTCTTTTGAGGCGGGTTCATAGCGAATGACTGTCGCTTTCCTCCCTTATTTAAAAGTATTAAATAGATTGGTCATGTTTTAGAGGATCAACATACTTTGCTAATCTTAAAGCAATGATTTATCTATTCGTCGTAAAATAGCTTTTATCCTTGTAGAAATTATTCTCTCCAATTCTTTGGATTGCTCCCATTTTTTAAATTATTGTACAAATGGGGCAATTCTAAAGAAGCGGAGGGAGTAACAATCTGTGAACTGTTAAGTTGGGTGTGTTGAAAATTTGTTATGTAAGGCCGTAAGGGAAGATGTTAAAAAAGTGGTATATAAATGGAACGAGCCATGAATTTAATTACTCAATTGAGACTTGAATGTTTTTAGAAATAGCAATTTTTGTTGTCTGACGAAATTTATTAAAAAATTATTGATTTATTTAAAATATGTTTTTGGTGCGTATTTTTATGAGTAGGTGGGGTTTAAGGTGGCAGTTAAACAATGGTAGACATATACTTAGGATATCTTCTTAGTCCAAGACAACATTTTCAATTGCACTTTTGAAAACATGACTTTATATCTAATTATCTATGTGTATGCATGGTGGTTACTTTTTCTTCACTCTTAAGGGTTTGAAGTTGAATGTATAAGTCTTTCTGTGAAGAAACATTGAAGGTACTCCATTATGGATGTTGATATGCCCTTCTATGGTTCTGTAGTAAATACTATTTCTTGCTTCCTTATTGATGTACAGTCTAAGTTAGTTCATAACTACACCAATTATTAGCTTCTTATTTGCTGCAACGTCGTAATCTGTGATAAAAGCATTTACATTACTCTCTTTCAACTGGGAAAAGGTAAACAAGGGCTTTAGTTACTTGGTATATATAAACTTAGCTTGCTCACTAGTTCATGATTATTTGACAATATGTGTCAATCACACCTTGAAGAAGACAACAATCAGCGAAGTGCTTTTTTGTTCTAGAGAAAGCAAGATAAAGGCAGCCTTGGCCTTATAACAACCATTTGAATGTTACAATAATGCATATGTAACCATGCGTTCATGGCTGTCATCACGATTTAGTGTACCAGACTACCGGCCGTGATAGTGTGAATATGGTGTCCTTATAATGAATAGTACTCCCTTTGTTCACTTGAATTAGATACGTTTCATGAATACACCTCACATATATTACCCAAACGTATCTAATTCAAGTGAACAAAGGGAGTATATCTTATAGGAAAACTTTCTTCATGTACGGGGTGTTGTTAATCACGACGTTAAGCTGCTGTTGAGGTTTTATTAAACTGTCATAGAAACTTATGCTTTAGCAGGTTGGTCTTTTGTTGACATCTTCATTTTATTATTATTGGTCAAAGTTTTGCTGTCCATTATATTAAGTTCCTATGTCTGCCACAAGAAATTCTTTATTCCCCATCTGGTTCTGATTTGTCTTTTTTACTCCCTGACTTATAATCTCCCGTATTGGATTTTCTGCATGTTATTTAGATTGTTTCTTGTAGAATTATTTTCTCATATTCTCCTTTTGTTATTGATGTTCTTTACCGAAGAAACTTATTAGACTGTTAGACTAAACAAACGTTATATTCAGATTGAAACGCTGACGCAAGGCAGAATGTGTGCATTACAGCATAGCTTGGAGAATCAAAGCCTCGTGCATAACATTGTGCTTCTGGTATTTGTCTATTCCTGTTCTTGTAAAGCTAATTACATTGCAGACAAGAAGCTCTATTGATTAAATAATTGGATAGGGAACTGAACAAGATATGGATACCAAAAATAGTATTTTTTCTTTATTATGATAATAAATTATATAATATTAATAATAATAAAAAAATAATAATACATAAATAGTATATTATTCCATGATTTGACATGTAGTCATAGATATGTATTTCTTTGATAGCTCGAACTAATACGTGTTTCATGTGGTTAATTTTGCTTACTGCACATTTTTGTGGTGGATACAAATGATTCTATGACTTGTAGAGTAATTTATAGTGATTGTTTTCCTATATGTTCTGTATTATCATTTGTAATCTGGAATGGCTTTTTTTTTCTTTTCCTAAATGTTCTCTATTATATCTTCAGTTAGACTTACAAATGGATCTTTCTTTCTAAACCGATATTTTAGGCCTTAAATCTGTTAAATCTCTCAATAAGATATGTTTGTTCTCGTTGGAATGTGCGATTAGTGAGGGTTTTCTAGGTACTATGGACTCAAATTTATTAAACTGTTTCGTACAAAAAACCATAGAAATATTAATATGTTTTACTTCTACATTATATGCAACTAGTTGGCCTAATTATTTTTGTTATTATTGCCTATTCTAATATAATAATGGAACAATGAACAAGACTTATTAAGCTCTTAGTGATTCTTTCTGTATATATGTATGCTTATTACCCCTTCCATCCGTTAGTAACATCTTAATTTTACTTTGGTGGTCACCTATATTGATTTTGACTGATATTTCAATATTTACGGGTTTTTAAAAAGATATATTTTTTTTGTTAAATCAAACATGACAAATTTTATGTGGTATCTCAATATATAGTTGGAGAAACTAATGGTCAAGGTTGACACCTATTGACTACTCGACTGGCATATGGGGCCAATTAATTCAGGGTGGAGCCAGTAGTGTATGTTTGTGGTAACTTGGCATAACGACATTAGGTAACTTTGTAAACATGAATATGCTTGAGTGTGAGAAATAAATGGCTATGTTGGTTACCGGTGCTCCTTAGATTAGGGTTTTAGCATGTCTGTAGTCATCCAGATGATTTGAGTAAGACGCCGCTTGTCATTACCCAAGTTTTACTGATCAATATTCATGATTTTCTTGCCTGTTCTCTCTGTCAGTGTCTGATGCTAGTTGTGTGTAAACATATGCTTATTTGAGCTAGTAAGTACTTGTAATCTTGCTTTTCCATTAAAAACCAGCACAAAATAGTTTTTCTTTCTGAAAGTTCTTTGAAACTTTGAATAGTGATGGACAATTTTATTAAAAGGAGAAGCTGAACTTAATAGTGGGCCTACATAAGTTGAACATGACGGGGGACAACTTAGTTCTTATAATGACTAATTAGCAAGTTGGCTTAGAATTTCTAATTTTTTCATCAAGTGGGAACGTAATTCATGATATGAATTGCAAGTTGAGGATGAAAGTTCTTTTAGGCCAATTTTTTTATTAGTTTTGGATGTGTACTTTGCGAATAGCATAATTTGGCGGTGTCTTCCTGACGAGAGGAACTTTAATTCAATTTGAATAAGTGGTAGTTCGAGACAATTATGTGTATAATTTTTACTTTTCCAGTAGACCAGTGTCATATTACGAATTTTCTGACAAATCCTAAGTTTTTCTAAGCACATCTGACTGTATTTTTGGATGATTCGAATCTGATGAAAACTTAATGTAGCTGTAAAAATGTGATAGGCTTGTTTCATGTCGTTGGGTGTTGTAAAGTTATTTGGTAATTCTATTTGAGCATATGGTGGCACAAAATCAAAGCTTACACAACTCATTAAAAAAAAAAATTCCAATTGTAAGTCAGCTGCCTTAGCTTGGTGTCTTCTACATAGCTCAAACTCTTGTGCAGAGCTAGATGATTGTATTAGTGGTATTGCCCTTTTACGTGGGTTTCATTGACCCGTGAGACTAAATCAGAAACTCCCCCAGATGCCACTTACACAAACCAGGAAATTCCCATCATTGTTATGGGCTAAATATCATGCTCTTTAACTTGTTCTTTGAGGCGTCGTTAAATTCTGTGCCAATGTTGCGTGTGTAATACTCCCTCCGTCATGTCATGTACTTCCCAGTGACTGATTGAGGTCAGAATTTGAGAACTTTGGCGGTAAATATGATGAAAAACATGAAAAAATATGATTTGGTATCAAGGTATGTTTTTGCTATTTTTTTTTTTTTTGGGAAAATGCACTTGGTATCTCTGAGGTTTTGCTATTTTTCACATGGTATCCAAATTTAGAAGTTGTAGCTTTGTGCCCTGTGCCCATGATATCCCTGTAGTTTAATTTTGTCCACTGTGACCCAAATTGTAACACCCATCAAGCTTTAGTGATCTATGATGATATCTCATTTGTAAATGATAAATAAATCAGGAAGAAAATTAGTTACAATGTTTTTCTTTAGAAAAAATCACCATCTTTTCCGGGGTACCATTTGCAAAACAGAAAGTTTCGACGGTATCATTTGTACAAAACGAAAACTCACGTGATACCATGAGAAAAATTAACGATGTTTTATTTTCAAATACCTGACTAATTTTCCCTCAAACTAATCAGATATTAATTGATGAGAATCTGAGATGTCAGTAATAACCATAAAACATAAATAATGTTATGATTTGGTTACGGCGGGTACTAAAAACAAGCCTCAAAGGTACCATATGCACAAACTTAAAGTTTTAGGTACCATGGGAAATTTGTCTAACCTCAGTGGCACCATGTGAATTTCGTTAATTTTTTTTCAAGAAAATATGTTTTGACAAATATATGTAATGTATAAATATGGTCGAAGTTTGACCCTGGAGATTGCCTAAGTCATGTTAGAAGAACTTTTGATTATGGAGGGAGTAGTTGCTTGTTTTAGGCTTGACTTTGTGGATAAATTTTTACCAAAATAACTTGAATGCAATATTTCTGAAAATCTTTTTGTTCATGAGACAGCCTTCATGTTTTATGGAAGGTTATTTTTTTCTTTTCTCAAAATTTATTTTAGCTCCAAGAATGTCGCCTACAATGAATAGTGGTTTCTGTTTTCCCACTACACTTTTGTATTTCGCGACCGAGAATTAAAGGAGAAATAGAGAATGAATAGAAGGGCTTGTCAAATAGCAGAAGGTTTATAAAAGTTGAAAAATCCCTTAGCTCATAACAGAGGTTTGAAAGGGTCTTCACTTACATTAAACCGACGCCACTCCCGTAGTCATTAAGCTAATTAAAGTCTCTATATGATGGTACTAGATAGTTCTGCAAGATTTAACTGACCACTGTAATTCATCAGTCGGATATAGTTTAACCAGCGCCTGAATTTAAAAACTAAAGACATTGCTTTCTGAAAGCAATCATATATGGTATATGAAATTCTCCTTTGATTTTCTTGTTTGTAATACTATGCGTCTTTGTTTAAACTTCAAGATGAACTTTGGAATTTTATGGAAATGGGAAACGTGATTATGAGTGTAGTCTACTATGTCTGATAGCAAGAAGGATTGTTTGGATTGTTAATTAGGATCTAGTTTGTTGGCTGAAATATGGAGTGGTGGATTTGTCAATTGACACTTGCAATTGTGGCTTTCTTGGGCAAGTAGTTATGGCATTACCCTCAAGAGCCTACAATCTTGTGGAATCTGCATCAAATCCCCTGCAAGGTTCATGTTTTTTTTATTGGTTATGGCTCTTGGTAGAGTTAACACTAAGGATTTACTTCAGCAGCGAATGCCTACAGGCTGCTCTTAGTCCAAATGTTTGGACATCATCGAGTCTAGACGTTCATTGCTCTCTATCCTATGAGAAGGTTCATAATGTTTTATGAGCATAATTTTGTGCCATTACATTGTCTTTTGAGTAAAGTATGAACGGTTTTAGATTACTTATGGTTATAGTACATACCATGCCGTCAACAGTAGACTGGAAAAGTTACATTCTACATTCATCTACGTGGTTTAGCTTAGTGCTACATCTTCGGAGAATCATCTGGTATTGGTCACTAGCCAGTGGTAAAACATTATTCTGGCCGTTGGGTGCCTGATTCTATGTGTATTTGTCAAAAGGTCTAAAGCAGTTGACTCCACAAAAGTCACTTATGCTTTTTCAGTAACTAGAACTTTTAACACAGTCGCTTTCCTGTTTACTATGTTTTTTTTGTGTGTCGTAGGATTCAAGGCCACACTGGAAATTTATACTCCATATCAGATTGGCGAACTCAATTGAGATTTCAGATAAATGACGATTAATATTTATGTCTACTGACATTCTAACCATCTAGAGAGCTGTCTTTGAAGCCTGAAGAAATGCTTTTGAGTAAGAATTGCCGGCCCATACATCTTTATTTTTCTGATATTTTCATTGCCTGATGGTGCATGCATTTGATGAATGTTGACACATTCTTGCGGACATGATTCTTTTGTACATAGTTTTGGGTTCTTTATTTTAGTGCAATTGTGACGCGCTTTCTCATAACCCAAAGGGGAGATACCGTCTATTGGTAAGATCTCACAAAGTTTGATGTTTGTTTATGTAATTGGGGAAATTATTAGAGTGGAGTTATCCTCTTTTAAAAAATTAATTGCTAACTTGTCTCAGGCGAATCAGGAATCTGTTCATAAATTTAATATTCAATTTTATTTGTCTGAGATCCGGTTGATTTTACAGTTGCTACGACTGTAAGAGGCTAGTTAGTGTTGTCTGTTTTATTCAGAAGTTGTTTATTCGTGACTAGCCGTGATGGTGACTAGCCGTGACTGTAAGAGACTGTCTCAATGAAACGAGTTTTTAACAAACTAGCCGTGATGGTTTAGTCATTAGTCATCCAGGAATGCCAGTCAAGTATTGTAGGATTTAGGTTCAAGCTGTGAAGTGTGAATACAAGTGCATATATGAAATTTTTATCTAATGTAAGTATATGTAATGTTATAGGCCCATCATATTTGTCATTGTTCGCTTCACTTGATCTTTCACTTATAACCAACTTCCTACATCAAATGAAATTGTTTCCATGAGGTGTAGGAGTCAACAGTTGGGATGATCTACTTAGAAGCTGATACGAAGAAATATGATGGTGCCATCGCTGGTATGGTTTAGCAACGCAGTCCTTGAGACTTGAGAGAGTTGATATTTTGGATGATGGTTGATGTTAGTAACTCAGTATCTTTTTAGAATGAGGGCTTAATTGCCCGGACAAAAGGGAGGATGGATTTGAGGTATTATGATGATGTTGCTCTTCTTGCACCTAAACTTGATGAGATGAATTGATCTTAGTTTCTGCAGTAGGTGCTGTGTGGGATGACCTTTCCTTCTCTCAGTTTGCAAATCTGAAGGAATGGTCACTTTTTGGAATGCAGAATAATGTCTAAAGCTTCTGTTAATAGAGAAGTACCATGGTTGGTGGAGCAAGCTTTGCAAGTCCTGTCTCTTTTAGGTTACAGGCTGACTTAATTGCTCTTCTGCTATGATTACCTTGTGTGCTAATCACTTATTACACCCATTGGATGTCTAGGGCCCCTTTTGTTTAAATTGCCTCTCTTTTGGATGCTACAATTGGAGAGCTAGTGGCTTGAAGTGGGAATGAATGGCATTGGGAGCGTCTCTTTCTTGTTTTCTAGGCCAGATTCTGAGGTGGGTGTCTAAAAAGTGTCATAGAGGTACTTAGATTAACATTCGTACCTAACTCTATCGCACCAAAAGCTTGCAGTTGAGTTTGACAATGGATACAATCTTCACCTAGCCCGACATGATGTTGAAGGAGGTGTATTTTAAACACCGCCAACTACATCCAATCATCAAGTTAGTTAGACTCGTTAGATGTTGGGCGCTAAGGAAGAAAGGTTGTTTTTGTGGATTTTACTTTAGAGTGAAGGCCAATTGTTGCAATTTGTTACAATTAGGCTTGCACTAGTGCATACATGGTATTTTGCGCAAGTGTGAAGAATGATAACTTCAAAAGCATGTTATTCAGGATCCACGGTGACACACTCTTAGTCTTGTATGTGGCTTCCTTCATTTGAATATCATAAATGATAATTTTCCATATCAGAGTAACCGTGGTGTGCAGTGAGCTCGGCGGATAGAAATTTGGAATTCTATCTTCCTAACTAAAATGCAAACAAACTATAGTTTTCTTTTTATTGAACCTGAAGAGCCGTTTTTCTTTTTATTAAGGAATTGAGGTCTTTTTCTTTTTCTTTTTCTTTTTATTGGGTGAAGGCCAATTGTTGCAATTTGTTACAATTAACCTCAGAAAACCCAAAACTTAGTCTAGCCCTAATAGTTTTCTCTCAATATTTTATGAGTTTTCTGCTGCTTTAATAAGTTGTGATGCATCACTGTTATATGCTACATACTCATGATAGGGTATAGTGGCATACACAATTCCACATGTTAACTTTTCATGCATTGAACCATCTAGAGCTGTGAAAGATAGATATTTAGTTGGAACTGTCTTCAATTTAAAGTTAGATAGTTTGAAAGTTTTCGACTCAATCCAACCTGTCTTTGTGCTAACCCATTTTTTTTTTTAAATTTATTTTAAGAAATAATGTATTTTTTCTTGCCGCGGAATGCAGCGCTAACCTGACACTCAACTCTCCCATTTGATTTAACTGATTGTAGAACTCCCCAACTCTTAACCTTTTATTTTATGTGACATGCCGAGTCAACTCCTAACTCCAAATCATCTACTCATTGTATACACCTTTCCTTAGTGAAGGTCTTAGCCACCTTTCTTAACAGTTTTTTTTGGGTAGAATTTTAACGACACCATCCACAATTTCTTAGGCATATCTTGATTGTGTTGGTGCTTTGTATTCAGTATCGTAGACGTGGGAAAATTGTCTAAGATGGCTTGGCCAGCTTTTCTGGGAGGTTTAGTGATGCATAAGTTAGGAAGATTGATGGTTTGCAAAGTGACACCATTCACAATTTTTTTTCCCTTCACAATTAATTTCCCTTTGATTCTACATTTTCGTCTCTTTCTTAAGGTTAAGTTCCTAAGTTTTTCGTTTTTGTATCATCTCTTTTCTTTCCCTCATTATAGGGTATCTCTTGTCTTACCTCCCATCCTCTTTGTCTCAGCTCTTCTTTGTCTATTGCTCTTCTTTTCTCTATTGTATACATTATCACTATGTTGTTGCATGACAATCCATGTTAGATTGTTAGCGGATCTCAAATCTATTTCTTCCCATGAGAGACTAACATTGAGGATGCTCATACCTATACAAGAAAGCTGTATCTTAATTTAAAGAAAACTCCCTTCGTTGGTGTAATTTAAGAAAAAGGTAGATCTTGTAGGAGTTTTTAAACTAGGAAAAATAGTTATTGTTGCCTGCCCTAAATTTCAGTGAAGGGATATAAAAACTAACTAGTAGGTCTCCAAAGACACGGTCTCTCAATAAATTGGGAGACCAATTATAAGCTGATGGAAAATTTGTACAAAAAGTAACAAAATGGGTACATATACTATCAAATAGGGTGATAATAGAAATGGTTACAGTATATGATAAAATAGGTACAATAATTATGAAAACATGTACCAATTAAAATAGACATTTTGAGTCACAATCAATAATAAAAGGGGTACGATAAAATAATATCTCAATAACTTAACTTAGTGAGTGACCGTCTCTCCAAATTTTTTGTGATTTTTTTTTTAATTTTCCTTGAGAAGTAGTCAGTTTGACCTTGTTTATGCTGATAATTTGGAGGGCATTTTGTAGATGAAAAGTCTAATTATAAAGATTAAAACCTAAAACAATACCAAAGCTAACTCATCTTAGGTGGTTTTATGGCTGTTAAGTAGTTATGCATTGACTTTATTTTTTCCAGTTTTGAGCAGACATTTAATGAATAGAACATTTTTCTTTAATGAAAAATATATAGTTGTCTTGCACTCTTATAATAATGCGTCTTAAAATACCAACACAACTTGATAAATAAAAGTATCATCAAGTACAATGGAAGAATTTCAACTTACAAGATATAAAAGCATTTCTAATTTGCGGTGACAAGCCATTGATGTGTTCATTTTATGAGGCCATCATCTCCGATAATTCAGAAAGTTTTTGAAGGTTTAATTTGACTACAGTATCAGCAAACATCTTTGTATCCTCTGCCGTGTTACCTTGTGGTATGTCGACGGTGTAAGATTCTAAAACAATAGTGTAGACCTTCCCCATCTGACTGATGATCTCGTTTACCGATGTGACGGAGCAGTAGTTCTTCAGCCTGTGCTCACCTGCTAGTACCCTGAAGCTCAGTACTCGTTTCTCATCATCGAGCATCTCTAGTCGTTCCGTACTTGTTTCTGCTGGCAGCCCTGAGATTACTGTAACATCTCTTACACTTCCTACCGCTAGTTCACCCTTCATTGTGCAACTGTTGATGAAATGCTTATAACTTTGAGGGTTATCGAAAGCTCTTACGTACCGCCAAACCACATTTGCGGGAGCGTTTATGCGCTGTATTATTAGGGATGAACATTTGTTCGAGGATGACTCCCCCGTGTGGCATGTGTTGATTACATTCTCCAGCTTAGCATACTCTTCTGATGTAAGACTCTGGGGCAACAATGGGTTCCGGTCCATATATCGGAGGCCCTAATATTATGTTAGATCTTGCTTAGAGAAGTAAGAAGAGAGAGAGATGGTGGTAGGAATATTGATAATGGTGTAGAGAGAGAAGAGAAGTTGGACCATTTCATGTGACAATAGGCTTATTTATTGGCTTTTCTCTGGGAGTGCTGAGGGGAAAGGTTGAATAATGTTTGAATTATTTGGCTGAGTATTTGATTTATTTATGTGCTAAAAGAGATGCTATTTTGGTGTTATTGGACACCTCATTGTTCTCTGGGAATTAATTACATTAAAATTTGATGCTTAACCCACGAGAGCTACTAGGCTTTTGTTGAGGGTTTACTGTTATTTGTGCATGCAGTCATCAGAATACATCATACCGACGAGCTACTTGAATTTACATACCCCCGATTTGCGGGTGAAAGATTTAACCAGACTAAGTGTGTCAAAGGCTCCTGTCTATGACGAGGTATGTTGGCTGGGTTATGCATCCTCATCTTTGTTCTCACAATAAACTACGGAGTTATCTATAATAACCTTATTACTCTTCTGATTAAGGCTTTCCATTCTTTGAATTTTAAATTATTTAGCCGGGTCAATGCTATCATCTGTCTGCAGCTGACTACAAATCTGTTGTGTGTTTGTGGCCTTCTTTAGGTTCCTGGAGTAGAGCTTTCACTGAACAGTAGTCTGTAACCCCTCCATTACTGGATATTGTCGCTGTTTGACTTTGATCGGTTCGTGCCGTGTTCGTGTCAAATATAACCGGGTCATGACCCGCAACCAAAACCAACCCAAGAATCCAAGATCATTAAATTATGTCGTGTTCGTATTGACCCAATTACATAAATGTGTCATCAACTCTCAACCCGAACTCGTTTATTTCGTGTTGGGTTCGTGTCATGTCAATGTTGGTAAAGTGTATATATTTATGTGATGGAGGATTAAAATAATTTAGAGCTAATTTAATAAATAAGTTATTCTTGTAGGGTTTGTGTGTAGAGAGCTCAAGCCAAACTCGACCCAAATAAATCTCTTGTTGTGTTCGTGTAAATCCACATTAAGAGCTAAGTCAAACCCGCTAATTTCGTGTCAGATTCGTGCCCTTTTTTTTGTCGTGTCATTGTTTGCCACTTCTAAATGCAAGTTTCCCTTTTTACATTTTTTATTATAAGAAATACGATATTATTTTGTCCTTAAGTACTTCTTACTGCTCTATAAGGGAATTATCTAGCGGAGTGTAAATTTGATCTTCCTAATATCACATATTCACTCATTCTTTTGTGTAGAAGGGAAGTAGACAGTAATCATCTATAACTAGCTAAATGATTATCTTTCTCTTCATTTCTTTTGACTTTAGTGCAAATGACAGTAATTTGAGCTCTATTGAGCAAATAGATCTGAGCTGTTAATAAATTCTTTTTTGTGAATGTGATAATGTATAAAATCTTGGATTCACTCTTATCCCAAAATACATCATTGTTGCCAATCTTGGTCCTAAACCGCATAGAAATGTGGTCATGGTAGCCTTCCTAACCTTGTAACTCAGCAATGCGGTGTCCCGGCTCATATTTCATTCTAAATATGTTGTTATGATTCAGCAATATTTCTTGTTATCTTTGTGTTGCTGTTTTCCTTGTGCAGCTGGTTTCCATACTAACTGCATTGTACATGTGCTATTGTGCAACATGGTTCATGGTATTTCAAAATTCTCTTTAGATTTTAATTTCTAGCCTATTAAAAAAGTCCTAACCGTATCGTGTATGTCGTTTTCATAAATTTTTTGTTTCACATTGGTTGTTAGATATGAGACATGTTATATGTTCATGCCATGATGCCATGACCTCTAAGTTTTTTTTCAAGATCTTCAGGCCCGTATTACATAGTCATAAGCGAGAGTCTTCGAGACGTTAAGTAGTTATTGTTGTAATGTGAACTAGTATGGGAATGACAAATACGAACAGCTCTTGCGTTACTCAAAGAGTTTGTGTGACATGTTCACTGACATTTAAGGATTAGTTTATTTGTCAGCTTGAATTAGCAGCAAGATTGTGCGTAGCATAATCCAACTTGAGGATTATTATACTAATAAGACGTCTCCACTGTCATGCAAGTTGCTGTATAAAGAAACAAATATTACCCAATTAAGAAAATTCTTTACCTTGAAAGAGGTTGACTACCTCTATGCCACATAGATCTCATAAAAGGGTCCATGTCTTTCGGATTTAGTATGCCATGCTTTTGAGCACGATAGGGTTTTTGAAGGCGAAATATTAGCAACTTGTTGATTTAAACCAGCAATAATTAACAATTTGTGGGATTTAATATATGCTGATATTTTTCGTGTAAAAAATATTAATTAGTTTGGACTTTGTTAATATTCAGTTGGTTTGATCAATGTGGCCCTACTTTTTGTTTTGTGGTTTATGTTTTATATCGCTCCACTTGCATCTTTCATCGTGTTATCGCCTTAATTAAATGTGGTTTTGTAATTTCACTATCTTTAATGTTGCTACTTTCTGAGGGAATCAACATTTTTAAATGTGGATTCTGTTTTTATTTCTGTTTTTCTGTTTTTCGTCTATTTATGGTGAACTTAAATTCTAAAAATTAATCCGAGGGTTCTTCATGCTAATAGTATGACTCAAAGACTTTTTTTCGATAAAGGGAACCGCAAAGGCTATTTTGATGCTAATAGTATGACTCAAAGACTTACATCTTTATGATTTTTTCAACTAGCTTAATTGACATCGGCCACTTCGGAGGTCTATGTGAATATCGATGCTTAAATGTTTTCAGAAGTTTGAGTTTGAAATATAGAAATACTTCTAGAAGTATATTATTGGCCAGTTGCATTTTTGAAAATCTTCAGGTCGTTTTTTTGCCATTTTATATTCATGAAAACGTTTTAATTATATGACCATTGATGCTAGAAAAACCCATCATTTCTTCTTATACCTTCTTTATATATGTGTGTGTTTGAGATTGCATTATATTTTTTGCAACTTGGGCCAGAAAAAGAAATGAAATATTATGAAAATTCTTACTACGTTACAATGCTACCATTCTTGGTTGATATTCCCTCCATCACATGTACATTTTCCCTATTTAATTAGTTATATATGTCATATTTAAGATTCAATGATCATGTCATTTGTACCCTTTGACCTCAACAATTAACAAGTAGAGATTTCAACGATCCTTTCCATTCGCTTCCAAAATGTGAGCATTAAACTATGGATAGGTTAGAGTTCATCTTTTTATTTTATTAAATATAGAAAGGAGACGTCAATTATTTTGGGATGACCCAAAAAGAATTGGGGATAATATAAATGGGATGAATGTAGTATTTGTTGAAATATACTCCCTCCGTCCCAGTCAATTGTTAACCTACTCCTTTTTTGGGTGTCTCAGTCCTTTCTATTTTGGGAATGTTTTCTATGAGTAATTTGATCCCAATGGTACTATTGTTCACTTGTCATTCACTAAGTATAACCATAAATGGTCCCCACTCTTTCCTGGGTCTTTGTGCCAAAATGAAAAAACAACAATTGACCGGGACGGGGAGAGTATATGTTTAGTAGGTTCATTGGTGTAACGGAATTTTTAATCCTCCGACTTTGGAAACAGTTATAACTAACTTTGATATAGACTTGCAATTATACTTGGTTTTGTTACGGTCATTCAACTTTCCAGCTGTTAGTTATATTATCTATTGAATGGCTTAAATTTTTTAAAGGGTGTATTATTATGTACACTAAAAGTACAATTGAATTCTAGACTAATTACATCCTTCCTTACTCTGTTCCATCATATCTTGGTCAATTAGTAACAATTTTAACCTTTACAATTGTTCTGAACCTCCTATAATTTGGTGCAATATATATTTTAAATTAAGCTTATGAAAACATATATGCTAAAGTTGTCTTACTGTGATATACTTGACAATTCTCAAATTTAATGTGTGCAGATGTCACTCCTGCATCTTTAGTTCGTATTCCTACATTACAACTGTGAGTACAAATTTCCGAGCGTTTTGGTTTGACTGTTTTGAGTTCAAAGGTTCAGTAGTTGATCACTCCCAACTGTTCTTCATCTTCTGTTAGTTGTGAAAATAACAATGTCGACTGTGTAGCAATGCAGGTGTGTTCATCGAGGACACTTCAGTCGGGATTAAGTACAAAGGTTTTGATGCCTATACGCCTGAATTTTGAAATAAAACCTGTAAGTAGTTTTAACACATTTGTTACTTCTGGTATGTTACTATTTTCTGCAACCAAGGAATTAATTAGTTTTTGTTCTTGTTATGATCTTAATTTGAGTGCAGTGTCGGTGCGTTTGAACTTGAAATATCTGAAGGAGTTTCTGCTGCAAGTTTTGAGGCACATGATCTGATCTCCATGAGCTTTGACTGCTCATCACACTTTACTATCTTTACTGAAGTCATGTTTTCTCACAGGTTAGTTAGCAAGTCTTACTTTCCAAAACGATTGATCACTTACTTTATTATGACGTCATTTTAAGGACAAGGAATAATTTTGTATGTCCCTCTATATAATAACATTAGCCTAAGGCCTCACACTTCACCTTGGGCGGGTTTTAAAGATTCTGACGGGGTTCTGCGAATGGATTTTGAGGCGGTATCAACCGCAATTGACGGTGCAACTATCGAGATTGAGCCACGGTGACTGATTTGAAATGTAATTATTTAAGATTTTCTTTTATTCTAAAGGATAAGATGTACAAAACCTCATCCCTTGTCACACAACGGAATGAACGGAGGGACTGATGGCTTTCAAGTGGGGTGACTGAGTTCAACGGAAGAAAGGGGGAAGGTAGTATAGCCGTTCAGGTAAACAAACAATGCTGGTGGGTTTCATGTTTGTCAACTTATCTCAAGGAAATGATACTGTATTCAAGTGTGACGATTGAGCTGCTATTTCAATTGTAGCAAATCCCATGTACTATGAAAGTGCCACAATATCGACGTCGACTGCCGATTTGTACTATGAATTTTCATATACCAAATTATTTAAACAACTTGAGCAAGTTTTTTTTTTTTTAAAAAGAGGAGATTCTAATGTTGGAAACGGTGTGATTCTCTACAACTGCTTGATGTTCCAAGAGGAGATTCCGCTGCAGCTAGACCCGTATTCAGCAACGAGTTAAAAAAAGAAAAAAATTAGTCTCCATGAGCTTTGATAGCTCATCATACTCCACTACCCTCCCTGCACACATTTTTTCTTTCTCAGGTCCGTAACTTGATAATAAACATGGTATCGACATAATCTTCATCATGAGGCATAAGCATTCTTTCTGTTTTAAGGAGTAGGATTGCATAAATTGGACTTTAGTTGTTCTTTTCTTTAGTAAGGTAAGGTTGTTGACTTTAGTTGCTTTTCTTAAATGTACCTGGAGCAACAAAACCCTTAGGAAGCATAACCTGCAGAAAGGTAGCTGTAAACAGTCACAGTTTCGTAATGCTTATATCCTCTGGACTAGCCATTCTGAAGCTGCGTTGGAATAGAAGAACAACTTTGCGTCTGTGTCTACTAGGTCTAAGAAATCCCTGGTTGTTGTGATGCTCCTACACCAAAGAATATAGCTCATATATGTTCTTTCTGGCCAAAAGAAATAAATAAATCTTGAAAACCTAGATTGCCAGTTTCGGTAACGAATGTTGTTGGGTTCATGTAAGTAGGACTTCTGGCCTGCATATTTGCTGTGCTCCACAAATGAAGGCACTGAAGACTAATTCTCTTTGTGACTCTTAAAATCAAGTGCGGATGATGTTAGTCATGCAAAATTATAGAGTTGGAGATCATAGATCATCAACTTTTAAGCCTTGTTTGGATACCAAAGTAGGAGGGAAAGAGAGGAAAGGGAAGACGAGGGAGAACAGAGGAGGTAATATATTTTTTTTTGCTTCCTTTGTCGGAGGAAAAATAATTTAGCTTCGATGAGGGAAATGGAGGGATCTAATTTTCCTCCCAGCTAAATCCTTCCACCTTCATTTTCCTAACCAAAAAATGATTTCTCATCCCGTCAAATCCCTCCCCTCTCTTTCCCTCCAAATCACCCAATCCAAACACCCCGTTATGGTTAACAAGTACTCAGACAAAAAAGTACGAAAATTATTTTTGAAAAAAAAAAACAACTAATTGTTTTATATCTTGGCACGTACCAAAGAAGGAATTCATCCCCAACCCCAATGCCAAATACTTATTTTTCCTACCCACCATATAAATTTAAAAAAAAAAAAAATACTTATTAAAATTCTCACCAAATTTTCGTATCAACCAAATCCTTACATTTAATATTTAAAGAAAAAAAAAACATTCAAAAACTCACTCTCGCAAAACCCATTCCTGCCAATCTTTTCAACTTTAAATACAAACTAATCACTACTCTACCCATTCAAAATTACAAACCTACAACGAGCCTAATTCTAGCCACCATGACTCGATCCCAAGCAACAACCGCAACACCGCCTCTGCTCTTTACTATACTCACAGGTTCTCACTCGACGTTCTGACCCGAAGACATCAATTGTTGCAGCCCTTAGGCCCATCATGAAGCTGCACCATGACACCATCTGTCTCGAGACGTACACCACCATACATCTATACTCATCACTATCTTCCTATGCTACTGTCCAAGATCGAACTTTCCGTTCCGCCGTCCGTCTTGCGGGGGCATGTAGAGAATATAATATTTGATTGTTATCTTACGTTATCTTCTCATTATTATTGTGATATTATTTTGTTAACAAACTTTGCTAATATGTTAGGTGTTTATTATAAGTTATTCTCTAGCCATATTTAGGTAAGTCTTTGACGGCTAATAGATGCAAACTCTAGGTTTGCCTCTCCTTGTAACTAGTATATATTGTACCTCTTGTTATCAATATGATTATGCAATTCTATAAATTTAATATGGTATCAGAGCCTCGTGCTCTTGATAAAGGCTAACGCCTTAAGAGTTGATCCTCTTCCGCTGCAACCATCCACCACCCTTCTTTCGCCTTCACCTCCTAAGAATTGCATCAAACCATCAAACCTACCATTTCGATGACTACTGAAATTTAGCCATCAACAATAACAACCACCACCATGTTTGAGTCCTCAACCAACCAAACTTCTACTGGCCAACCCAACCTTATTTTTCATCTTACGTACTTCTCAAACCACCACATCAGTCACCACTGCTCAGCATTTTGCGCACAACCCAAATCAAATTGGATCACCCATTCACCCCTACCATGGCTGTCCACTATTACCAGTATACCCACAATCACAAACAACCCAACAACTACCATTAACTAGACCATCATGAATCACCACTCATATGCGGCTATGCTCACAACAACCGATCCACCATGTCTTCCACAAGACCACTACTTGATGCATGCCTGCACGAGCACAACCCACCCATGGCTGACATGACTCCTACTGATCCGTCTATTTGTCCTTGTTACCATGGCTGCCTCCTTCAACCAAAAGCACTGTCTCCGCTGCCACATTCTCTCAAGCATCACGCTGCTTCCACCTAACGAAACTACTACCTCGTTCACGATTTTTACTACCAACGTCCAACAACCTTCATATTCATATTCATCTTCTACATATCAAGATTGGACTTACTCTTCGAGGAAGTCCATCTTGCGGGAGCGTATAGAGAATATTGCATATAATCAATACATAGCATCATATCTTTTACGTATCTTTCAATTATAGCCATTGTATCATTGCACTTATATCTTCCTTATTTGCTTGTATATTTGACGGCTACTTTATAGCACATTAGGTTTAGTGTAGCTCTTGCAAACTTAGTATATAATGTAAACTCATCATTTATGTAATTCATGCAATTCTAATACAATTGAAACCTTTCTCTTAAATTTAATAGTTTTATTGTAGACAAAGATGCACAACCTCTTCCATTATTTATGTAAGTGTCTATTTGTTGGTATCAACTCCAAGAAATGTGCAGTAGCTTTACTATTGCTAAAATGGCTACCCCCTTTTACTGACTTATGGATAAACGAACATTGCCACGAATTTTAACCCTAAATCCTGTTTCAACTTATTAGTGGTTTGTTATTTAGTTTACCTGTACATTATTTGTCGAAGGTGCTTCCGTTGCGTGTGGGAAGGGTTACACAGAATGGACTGTGAAGCATAGAACATTAATTCATAGGAATATCAACGAGATGGACTATGAACATATGAAGTATTGATAGAAAAGCTTACTTTGAGAATTAGAATATTAGGCGTGTATTGGACAGGATTACACAGAATGGGTGGACATTGAGATACCAAAACATTGTGGATGGACACTGAAGCAAATTTGTCGAAATCTGGAACAAATACTCCCTCCTATTCATAATAACCTTCCCTCTTTCCTTTTTCATCTATTCACAATACATTCCCTATTTTCTTATTTAGTAAATTTTTATACTTATTTTAATCAGCTCACCCCACAATAATACCCTGAAAATTTAGGAAGGTATACCCTGAAAATTTAGGAAGGGTGTGTATTGGACTGGTTTACAACTCGTGACCTTCGGTCACACTGGCTCTGATACCATGATAGATGAATCATCTCAACAAAAACCTTAAGGTGATGGTTGAGACCCATATATTATAGTTATATTCTATTAATTAGTTGAATTAGATACCTTCCTCGGAGGTCATGCACTAGGCATGGTAGGAAATGGTTCGGTAGCCTTACAATATGATGCTGAAGGGTGTTCCTGCAAAGTTATTTCATATGCTTTGCCTAAGTTGTGATTGTCTAGTCTTTCCGAACTACAATGCTTCAGTTTTTTTGCTAATAAAAATGCACCTCACTTATTAAGAAAAAAGTCGTAATTTGCTAGTGCAATCAACTAGAGCTACAAATATGGGAGGTGTAGAAGGGGCAGTGCGACTTTCTACAACTGCTTGAAGTTTCAAGAGGAGATTCCTTTGCAGCTAGACCAATACTCGGTAACGAGTTTAGAGAAACAGGAATTAGTCTCCATGAGCTTTGACGGCTCATCATACTCCACTAGCCTCCCTGCACCCATATTTCATTTCAGATTAATAGTATCTTTATAAGAATTTTTTTTTTTCAATTTCTGTAAATAAAGTATGCTGATATAGAATCAAGATGATCCATTGATGAAGTGTTTACTCTTACCGAAGGATAGGACCATGACCATGTCACTGTCTATCACGGTTGGAACTCTATGAGCTACTGTTATCACAGTACATTGTGCGAATTCTTCTCTAATTATTCTCTGAAGGATGGCATCAGTTTTGCTGTCTATCGATGCCGTTGCTTCATCTAGAACTAAAATTCTGTTCCTTTTCAGTAAAACTCTTCCTAGGCAGAAAAGTTGTCTCTGCCCTGCACTCCAGTTCTGCCCTTCATCGCTCACTGCCGAAATTGCAGTTGGTTAGTCAATAAACCCTTCGGTTCTTCAGTGCCCTTCAATTGTTTTTTTCTTAAAGAAGGGCACACTGTCTTATATCATTATTTTCCTGTTAGGGAACTCACAACATAAGGTAGGTCGTGTTCACACTTATCAAGTTTTATGATATATTTGTGGAAGATTTTCAGATAAAATTGTGTAATTTAGAGTTTAGACTATACATTTACTCCTTGAAAGCTAAGACGACCGATAGTCACTTATTGTCAAGCTGTTAATATTAATATTTGCCTTTGTAGATTTGGTCGTACCTGATGAATCTAGCTGCTTGGGTAGATTGCTGATTGTTACTTTAAGCTGACATTTCTCCAGTGCCTGACATATTAGCAGTTCCGTCAATTTTCAATTTCAGAAGAGCCGCGTAATTTTACTTTTAATATACAAGGTCATTCAGTAAAATACCTTCCATATGTCTTGGTCAGAGTAGAGTCCAAGAGGGTCTAAATTTGACCTAACACTGCCTTTGAATAGAGTTGGTTCTTGAGGGATAATGCTCAGCTTTGATCTCAAATCCTTCAGACCGATTGAACAGATGTCGAGTCCATCAATCAGAAGTCTCCCACTTTGGGGCTCTACTAATCGGAACAACGCGCTAATCAATGTAGTTTTGCCACTACCTGTTCTTCCCACAATTCCTACTCTAGAGCCCTCTTTGATAATGCAAGTGACTCCCTTCAGAACTAAGGGGGCATTTGGGCGGTATCTTATCTAAAAAATCCAAATAAGAAACGTTAAGTTGATTAAGTTTAAATTTATGATTTGCCGTCTTTATCTTAATCATGTTATGCATCTGAAACTCGATAAGAGGTGGACATGTGAGTTGACTGGAGGTTCTAGTTCATCTCTTTAATAGGGTACTTGGGACTTCAGAGACAGGATTTCTCTCCTTTATTCCCTTGTTTCTAGGGCCTGGCCATTGATAGTGGCTGGATGACCCGAAATGGGTCTTGCTTAGCAGGGCCTCCTTATAGTTACGACTTACCCGATTACCCCAATATAACAAGGGCTCTGCAAAATGGCCTCGCAAGGGGATTCAATGCCGGCAACCTTATCTCTGTGTTAATAATGTAGAGACCTATTTCTGGCTAAGGGTACTTAATATCTTTTATTAAAAAAAAAGCAACTCTATATACCTGTAGCTCTTGAAGTTCTATCCTTCCTTTGTAGGGCCATGAAGATGGAGGTCTATTTTGCTGGATAATAGCGGGTGGCTCAGCTTCAATGTGCATAAATTGCTTGATCCTCTCAACAGAGATGATGTAGGTTTCTAAGTTGCAGTACCACCATGTTAGGAATACATGAGTCATTGACAAAGAAAGGGCATAGGAAAGGGAGAGCCCCACAAGTCCTGCAAGAGCTCAACAATTCAAGGTTATTGTTGTTTTTCTTAAACTTTGTCGACATGCTTTAGTTTTTCTTTTCTGTGCTGTACCTGGTGCAATAAAACCCCTAGGAAGCATAACTAAGAGAAGCGTAGCTGTAAACAGTGTCACAAGTTGTAACGCTTCTATCCTCTGGACTAGCCATTCTGAGGCCGCTTTGGAATAGAAGAACATCTTTGCATCTGTGTCTACTAGGTCTAAGAAATCCCTGAAGAACCTGTCAGTCATGTTGAACGCTCTTATGGTTGTGACCCCTAAAAAGGTTTCTGCAGCATGATTCATCAGTGGAGCTTTAGTTGTTCCATTGATCCTAGTGATTTCCCTCGCAGAAGCTAGGTAATAACCCTGTAAAAGCAAAAAAATAATCATAATGGAAAGTCAGGACTTCAATTTTTGCCTCCACTTTAGTCTTCACCAAACTGTTTGTCAAATTCTACCTGGACATATTTAGACGCTACTAAAGCAAGACAGCCCACAATGAGGACTGGCCAAGTGACCGATGCCATAATGAAAATTATGACAATCAACTCAATTGCTCCAGTCATCACGAAATCCAAGGAGAATGCAATGTCAATGTCTACTGTGCTTAAATCTGATGCAACCTGAAAGATTTTATAAAGGTTAGTACATCTGCTAATAAAATCGCGAGAGTGAAAATTAGGAATCTTGCAAGTTAATCTTACACGGGTGAAAATCCGTCCAACAGGAGTAGAGTCAAAGAAATGCATAGGAGCCTTGAATATAGAATTATTGAGACCATTGAAGAAAGCTTTTGAAGCTTTTAATCCTAGCTGAGCTGAGAAGAAAGATCTCAGAAACGCAAAGAATATGCTAAGACTTGAAATTCCAGCATAAATGCAGATGAGGACTAAATTACTGATATTAGGAATTTGGATGCCAAAGGCCAACCAGTAAGTTGAACCAGTCTGAAAACTAATGAACAGGATTTGTGCAAGTATGCTTAGACTCAAAGAAGATAGGCCATCCGAGACGAAAATGTAATCCAAATATGGCTTCCACCCAACATCTCCAATTTCTTTTTCTTCATCTTCTGTCAGCTGAATTGCTGTTAAATTTGTAGTAGAAGAATCGTTGGTTTTTTCTTCAGTAATAAAAGATTCTGTTTTGAGTTCGATAGGTTCCTCGATTTCTTTCTTCGAAGGCATTCCTCCACCAACAGCTTGACTCGTGGAATTGAAAGTTGTGCCTACTGCATTTCTGTGAGCCTTCACCAGTTGCTCAAACGCTGTTCCTGCTGTCAGTAGAGCTTGATAGCTCCCGCATTGGGTGACTTCACCATCTTTCATTACCTAGTTATGAATCAGCGACATTATGATTTTTTATGGTATGATTACATCACCCCTTTTACTGAGCAGCTTTTAATATTCATTTTCTTAGCTTCTACAGTAGTAAAAGCTCAAAAGGGAAATCTTAAGTATTTCCAATGTACAAAAAATTATCATCGTTTCACCAATTTGTTGGAGTAAAAGCTCAGGAAAGTAAATGATTTACCAAAATTGTATCAGCTTCTGAAAGAAATTCCACTTGATGAGTCACTAGGATAACTGTCTTATGCTTCAAAGCAGCCATTACACAGTCCTGGAATTTGATGACAGAAATAAGTAACAATCTGAAATAACCGTGTAAGAAATTGGATATGTTTTAGTTGAACTAAAGTCTTACATGGAACAAAATCGCCGCAGTATGCGCATCTACTGCACTGAATGGATCATCAAGTAAATATATATCAGCATCGCTATAAACGGCTCTTGCAAGTTGAATTCTTTGTTTCTGACCTCCGCTCATGTTGATTCCTCTCTGGCCAATCTCTGTCAGGTCACCATGGCTGAAAGTGCTTATATCTTTATCTAGAGCTGTCGCTTTGATAGCATTCTTATATCTATCTTCATCCATTAGCTTCCCATAGAGTATGTTGTCTCGAATTGTTCCACTTTGTATCCAAGCAGTTTGAGAAACATAGGCAATGGACCCAACAACAGCAACCTAAACTCAAGACATAAATGAGTGTATAAGTCATTTTGCCAGATATTACATGCAAATACTACCTGAAACTGAACGTAAGAATCATGAACTTCAAAGGTGATCCTTATTTTTGTGTATCCATTATACTTTTGAAGTTTAGACTGGTTATTTCTGAGGGCTGAGGGTTGAGGGTTGAGGGTTGGAATGGGATTAATTGTTATAAGGCTGATAGAGGTCTGCCTAAATAAAGGAAAATAAGAAGGAAGTGATGGTGACGAAGGGAGGAAAAGGCGGGTGGTTGGGAAAGTATTACCCCCATATGAGGATAATGTACATTATCGTCTTCTTTTACTTCCCTTCCTCCTTCCACTACCTTTTCATTTCCTTGATTTTGATCGCTATTGCCCCTATTCCAATCAAGCCTTTACAAGGATAATAATACTGTTTGAGGTGTCTCGTAAAATGAGTCAGTCTCATATAAATAATTGTTTGCCCTATAGCTCAGCAGAATTACTGAATGTTTTACTGACATGTCCTGAGATTTTAGGTATTTCTTGTAAAATACAATGCAGCAGCGACGATTTTCCTGCTCCAACCGGTCCACAAACTGCAATTTTCTGCCCCTTCCGCACATCCAAATATAGGTTTCGTAGTGTTGGAGTTTCCGTTCCTGGTTCCCAGCTGAAACAACCTGCTTGTATAACAACTTGAGCTTCTAAACTCTCTCTTTCCGATCCCTCTATCTGATTTCTTATCAACTCATCCTCAAACAAAAAAGTATTGATCCTTCTGAGAGAAACCAAGACCTGGATCGTAGTAGAGAGAACTTCAGGGATCATTCTAACAGGCTCTGACATCAGTTTTAGTGTAGCAAGGATGGTAAAAATGGTATCAGCAGTCAAAGGGGCACTGTCAAAAACAAAACAACCTAAAAATATGACTGAAGATATTATAGTGGGTGACATCCAGTACAATGCAGTTCCACCAGCCCTAGCATATTGTAACCTCTTCAACCATTTGTACTCCTTTTGTCTCAGTAATTCCACCGTTTCTTTGAATTTACCTTCCCATGACTGTAACTTTATTACTTTCATGTTTGTCAATATTTCTGATGTTGCTCTGAGCCTCTCGTCTTGAGCTACTGTAATCCTCGACCGACAATTCTGAAGGAGTCGAGCAAAGGGCACATTGAGAAGCCCGCATATCACAAGAGGGACCAGGCCGGCTAGGGCCCCACGTCCGGCAATCTTTAGGAGAACTCCAATGGAGAGAAAGACCTGAATGGCTGAACACCAACCAGTGTGAAACCACCATGGAAATTCACCCATCCGATATGCGTCCACTGAAATGTAATTTACAATCGCACCGGTAGAATGTTCTCGTCTTCCAAGGCTAGAGAGTTTTAGTTGTTTTTGGTAGATTGCCACCATTAGAGCTGATCTCATCCTCATTCCTGTTCTTCTACTATAAAAAATCCATTGCCTTTGGGATATTGACTCCACTAATTTCACGAAAACCGTACATCCAACCAAGAACAGTCCTTCACTCAGGTTATCATCCTCTTGTTTCGAATAGTTGACAAATGCGTATAATAGCAGAGGCGAAACTACAACTGCCATCATCCTTATCAGTGCTCCTACCCCGATCCAAATGGTCTCTTTCCAGTAGACCTTGGTTAAAGCCTTCATAACCAAATTTCCACTATTTGTTAAATCTGTCTTCACCTTAAGTTCTTCCCATACCTGGCTGAATTTTTGGAATGCGATACAGGCCTCATCTTCTGGAAACAAGTTAGGGATATCATTGGCACTTAATGGTTTCGAATACCCCACATGAAGTAACGGATTGATCCAAGAAAATACAATTTGGCTGAAAAAATTTGGCTTTTTTGGTTTTTCCCGATTTAATTCTTCCTCGAGTAGAGGCTCTGACTCTGCTGTATGTACTTGTTTCTGTGTAATGCACTTATGCAGGTTTTTAATGGTGCATAAAGACAGCAAAACAGTGACCAGCCAAGCTACGGTGTCTAAGATTTGGACCTGATGTTTATTTATGATCATTGTAATGTTGAGAGCTGAAACAAGCAGAAAGAACATTGCCCACCAAACCGAAGTCAGAAATACGATCCATTTTGATCTCTGAACTAGCAATGATACTGTCAAACCTAACCATATGATGGAATCAACTATGTAAAGAAGCCAATTTGACGAGGAATGTGTTCTGTTTTCTTCTGTCAGGTCGAGCAAACCAAAACCCAAGTATGCCAGGCTCATCAGCAGGCAACAGACGGAAGTCAACCTGAAAATCTTGTTACTTTTCCGGTTGTTTGATCGTCCTTGTTCTCTTAACAAGCTTGAAAGGGTGAAAATGAGAAAGATGAGTAGGTAAAGTAAGTTTACTCCATCTATGATAGTTCTTTGAATGCAAGATGAGCTTAACTCAAGTTTTCCTTCACATATGTTTGACAACAATAATCCTGCATATGCAATGGTAAACAATGTAGTTCAGTGAAAATATTGCATTTTTACTAGAAGTTGTTCCAAAACCATACAGATATAGCCCTTAAAAATATGTTATTGGGTGTATCATGCAATTGGATTAATTTACAGCTCCACTTGCCGTCTACTTGCCCTCCCCACTTGCATATTGAGAGAGTGACACTATCTGTGTTCAGCTTATGACGGACACAGATAGTCCCCGTTTTCGATGAGAATTTGTGAATTAAGTGTAGTGACAAAGTTATGCTGAAAAGTTGAAGAAACTCACCATTCAAGTTTGCTGAGGAAGCCATGACAAATTTACAGGATCTTAGGCTGAATTAATTTGTTTTGACCCTAAAATGCAGTAGCTCAAGACAAGAAAATCTATTGGACCCAGTCATAAATGCTCACGCTATTTATCTTTAGGTTTGCATTAAATAAGTTCCCTTTTCAAATTAAAAAAAAATGAAGTTAATGATGCACCATTTTCTTTCATGATAAATTGATTATAGAATGTTTTAGTTAGTTTACGGCCATACCAGACTTAAGTGTAAAACGGGTCAAGTACTATCTCATATAGGTAGATGGAACACGAATTTGTTGTTCACTTAGTATTATGCTTTTTGTCTGATCTACATATTTGACCTGTTTTCTTGATTAAGACGAACTTAAACAAGAATTTGTTCTTGATGTTTATATCTTTTCATGCTAAATAGTATTCGGTCGATGGAATTCTCAATGCAACCATTTTGGTATTTAAAGAAGCAATTGCTTTGTATATATTCAACATGAAAGTTAGCCGTGTACTTCCATCCCTCCATATTGATGTACTGTAACGTAGTTAAATTCGGTATCTAATTGAGTCTAAATTATTGTATCAAACAATCTCGTATGTGAAAATTACTAATTAATTATATATATACTTAAATGTTTATTACATAAGTACTAGTTTGGATTGGCGTAATAAATGGTTAGAAAATCTTAATAATGATTCTAGGTATAGATATATTCAAAGATATAGTTGTTTAGTAGTTTTACATAGAAGATAGTATATACTAGAATCATTCACTTATTAGGCGGGATTATTAACTACTATGTGTAAGAATAAGAGTTAATTCAAGTGTTAAGAGCTCTCTTATCCTAAACGTGAATTTGGGTGCGACATAATGATTGAAAAAAAAGTAAATAAATAAACTTGGACGAAAAGCATATACATTAAGAACATATACAAAAGAAGATTTACAATAGTAAATAAAAACTAATGATGCAAGTTGAATATGTACGTATGTGTCAAATAATTTAATTTAGGATAACGACATCCTATATTTATTGTGGATGCTGAGAGTAGTTGCTGAGGACCAGGCATAAGATTGATAGGACATGTATTACCTAGATCCGGGGTCAATCGGGTCGGAGTCGGGTCGGACCACTTTGGGTTAATTTGGTTCGGGTCTGGTTATTTCGAGTTTCGGGTCTCATGGTCAGGTGGTCAGGTCTGTTTCAGATCAACCGGGTCGTGTTATTTTGCGTCGGGTCATTTACGGATTAATGAATAAGAGAGAAAAAGTCATCAAGTCTTTTTTATTCAATTAGAGTTATGATTTGTCGGGTCGTTTTCAGGTTCGGTGGTATCAGATCGAGTCATTTTCGGGTCGGGTCAATTACAAGTAAAAAAAAACTCAAGTCATGTTTGGGTTGGGTCAAATCCGGGTTCGAGTCACATTCGGCGGTGTTGTAGTTCAGGTCAATTTCGAGTCACGTGTCAGCTTCGGGTCGGGTCAATTACAAGTAAAAAAAACTCAAGTCATGTTCGGGTTGGGTCAAATCCGGGTTCGAGTCACATTCGGCGGTGTTGTAGTTCAGGTCAATTTCGAGTCACGTGTAAGCTTTTCAAATTGGGTCGATCGGGTCGGGTTGCTTTCGCCAGGTCTATGTATACCGATTGCTCAATTCGGACAATTCCCCCAATCACTTCAATAAACATTTAGTCGGACAAATTTAACACTTTGAAATGTTAATTTGAAAAAAGTAGAAAAAAGATAGGTAATATTGCACAACTGTGATTTATAAATTTATATGGAGAACGTCATATTTATAAATCTATATATAATAATAAAAAGACAAACTAACTATATATCGTAGGGCTACATCAATATTTTCAATGGTTTACACAATCTACCTCTATATCATTACCAAGTCATTTATTAGAAAGAGAGAAAAAAAAAAACAATAAAGAACAAAGGGGAAAAAACACAAACAACATAATTCTTCATCATCCCTTCACAGTTGAATGACAAATTCAATACCAATAGTACTTGTAGACGACTTTTCAAATTCAAGCATTACAAATTAGTTATTGTAATGACATACTACCCCATTTTTACTGGTTTTTCTTGATAACTAGATTACACAAAATTTTCCTAAAACTAGTACATTACACTCACGACTTTCACACCTACCCTGCGGTACGATAGAATTTTTGAAGATGTTTTAATAAAAACATTTGAATTCTTTTTCAAGTTATCTTATAATATTATTCGTTTCCGTGGCAGGGTGAATAGTTCTGACCCCCTAAGTTTTATAGATTAAAAATTTAGAATACTTAGTTTTTACATATCAAATAGACGTAGTCTAATACCCAAAAGTATATGTGTAGATACCCGTATCCGTCGATACATGCATTTATAGAAATCCCGCCAAACACCCGATGATGATAGGACACCATATATTTCGTATATGACCTTGTCATTATTTGAGTTCGATTTACGATGTAAACGAGCGCCGTCGACAATTCATATTTTAAATGAAATTTAAAATGAATTTCCGATTCAAAAAGATTCATTTTTAACCCGTTTTAAAAACCGAGTGTTTCTTTATTTTATTGAAAATGAAAGAAGCAGTTATTTTAACCCGACTTGGAAAAGTCGATTTTTATTTACTTGAATGTTATCGTCTCATTTTGGCTTTAAAACGATGTTTAAAACGCTAGTTTGCGACGGTCTTTTTAAGATCATTTTGAAAGTGATTTGAGCCCGATTTTCAATCCGATTTCGACCCAATCTCTACCTCTCCTAGCCCACTCACCAAACCTCACTATAGACCCTTTTAAGCCCCATTTTTGAGCCAAGACAAGCCCATTTTCGAGCTCCCAAAACAACCACCATTCCCCTTACCCATGGTTCAAGCTACACCCACAAACCAAGCCCAAAACCTATCCAAATCGACTACCCATCAACCCAAACCCGACTACACACCTACCTACCCATACGACCTACCCTACCCATCAAGCAAACCCCCTCACAAACCCTAACCTAACCGATACAGGCTGCACAAACAGTCCACACACAAACACTCTTCCTCACCCTCAAACACTAAGCAAACACCTCTAAACTCTCTATATAAACCCACCACCACCTTCATTAAACAGGAGGAGCACTCATAAACAATATACACAGAAGAAACACACGAAAAACTAAAGCAAAACCCTAACAAAACAACCTAAAACCGTAACCTAAAACAGAGCAGCCTCCGCTCTGTTTTCAGATTACAGTCTCCAGTTAAAACCTGTTTTTCTCCCAACTCCAATTATCTTTTGAGACGAGTGATACCATTATTGATAACTAATCCGAGTCTAGTTTTCAAAACATCTTTCGGATCCTTAAAAGGTCAAGTAACGCAGGTTCTATAGGCGTTCGAAAAATGTTGCGCAAGTCTGCCATTTATAAAAAAAAAACGAGTTTCATTCCAATTTCGTCGACGACGGCCCCTCGGTTATTACTTACCATCGATTATGACTCAAGACAAGCAGTCAAAGATATATGTAAGTTGAGGGTGCAAACACACCTCCTTTCCTTTTTTAATATCGGTCTTTATTTATCATATCTATCGTTTTTTATTACTTATCGTAAATGTTCGTTTGTTTGTCATTAACTCATCGTCTTTGTATTTAATCCATCGAATCCTGTATTATATGCCATGCTACTGTTTTAACCAACCAAATTCATTAGTATATGATATGTCGTCGTTCTAATTAGCGTAGTTCGTCAATATAGGTTATATCGATATTGTTAACCTTTGTTGCTTTGTTTTGTATTAAATAGATTTAACTTTGAATATGTTAATCGAGTATCTCTTTGCCTGTGTCGTTTTGACCCTGAGACAGAATGTCTTTTGTCTTTGATTTTAACTTTGAGTCTCTCACATGTCGAGTCTTCTCATCTGTTGATCTAATTCATGTTTCCTATATTCTGTTTTGCTAACCTCTAACGTGCGTTCGTCTTTCTTATACTATGAGTAAGAGATTCTCTCCCTTTCTCCTTTGTTTGTTTACTAGAATAGTTAATGAACTCATATGATTTAAAATAACTTTGACGCAGTTTAAAGTTGCATTAAACGACTAGAATGAAATTCATATGTTAGGTTTAAATCGCATGGTTGTATTCAACATGACTCGTTCCAAATAGCCATTCATTACTCTTAGTAGAGACCGTTTTATTACGGGCGGGGTTGGGTACTTTTTTTTTAATGAAGTTACAATTATCTTCCTAACACGTAACCTGACACGAATCATTTATCTCTAAATCGGTTTTCTAAATGCCATAAAAATTTAGTGACGACTCCTTTCAAATGCTAAGGTTTAAAATGTGTTTTTTCAAAGACTTTTAAAACTCGCGTTTTTTTTACCGTGGAAGCGATTTCCTGTATCCACAATATGGTCGTAGGAATTTCCATAGCAATAGTAGCGAAAAGAAGTTTTCTTACAAGTTAATGTTTTCTTTACCTCAGCTCCAACATGGAGGGAACACGGTCAAAACAAGCACAAAAGACGCAGTAGCCAATTATAGTTGAAATTGAAAAATGGAAAACCAACATCCTAAAATTGACGAAACACAATTTTATTTTTAATACCACTAAACTCTTCATTTTACAAAACAAAATAAAACGTACTCCTATTGTACAACTTTCGCTTTCACAAAATCTACATGTCTTTTCTAGTAGCATACACGTTCTCAATGAAATAAAGTTTTTCACACACAATAACTTTTAATCATATCGATAAAAATTTTCATTATAAAGAAAGACGAAAATTTTAAATTTACTCCAACTATAACTACAATCTTTATAATTCAAATAGGAGCAAGTACCAACTATAATAGCGTAAGGTGCTAGGTAGAAGCAAGACGCAAGAATGTACGTCATTCCACATATGTCTTGCGTTAAAGTATGGAATGAAAGATTTAGGTATCATAAAAGCTAACCTCTAATTATTTTAAACTATGGAGTATTTAATAAATTGTGTATTCGTTTCAACATGTAATGATATATTAGATAAAGTAACAAAATTATGCCTAGAAGAGAAACACGAGCACATATTCTCAACGATCCCGTGAATTTCACGGATTCCAAAACTAGTAAATAATATAAAAAGGCAAACCTAAGTAGTTTCCATGAGGACCTCTTCTATAAATAAATCCTATGGGGCATAATTAGAAAATCTTCTACAAGACCAAAACTAAACAGTAAAAAAAAGTGATCGTTTTTCACTAGTGTCATGCAAATATGACAAATGCAATCAACACCTCTTAATGTCAATTTGACCATTAGTATATTTAACAGTTTTTCTAATTTAATATGCCCTATTGAGTTCCATCATATCATGGCAAATGCAAAAAAAATTAAACTTTGTGTTTTTTTATAGGAAATCTTTTGGATGAATCTTTGGTAAGAGGCTATTTTTTGTTCTAATATTGTTCTTACCTCCATTGTTATCTCTGCACAACTATATATCTTTTTTATATGTAAAATCTGATGAAGATCGATTTCAAAAGTTATTAATGGTCGAATTTTCACTATGACCGTGGTGTACAAATTACAATAATGTAAAACGTTGTTTTTATTGCCTTAAATCATTTTTAAAAAATAAAGAAGTTTATTTTCGCATTATTAGTATACTTTTTGTTACTTACTTTCCACTGTCCGCCCTCGATTAAAAAAAAAAGTAAATCTAATTTTTTTTATCAGCAGCCCCTGCCTTCCCTCCAAATTAACAAATTTTATCAATCATAGAGATAGTTTGATCATAGATTTAAGTATGAATTCGTGACTTACACCAATATAATCGAGTTAATGGTTTTTACTTATTTTTTTAATAGTTTTTTTTAAAATTAATTTAGGTTTGTGATATTGAAGTTTATAGAATTGCATAATAAACATTGATGTGAAATGTACATTATATAATAGAGGTGTAAAACTAATTCTACTGTAAACCTAGCATATTAGCCGTGATACATGACCCTAAAATAGGAAGGAGAATCACCTAACAATATTTGACTATATACAAAGATTAAAATTACTGTAACAAGAAGATTGTGTTGACACTTGCATGGTGGTTTGAAGACGCCGATGAGGCACTAGTGGGTTGTTAGCCTGAACTAGGTGGAGAGTTTGAACAAAGAAGATATATAGTCGGCTTGGTTTGGTAATGTGCATGGGTACGTAGTGAACTTGATGGTGGACATTGAGGCAGCTAGCCATGGGTGTCAGAGTGTCAAATGAACCATTATGGTGTCATTGTCACTCTTTTGTTATTCGTATTAGGCCTTAGATAATGGTTGAGTAGTTAGTTGTGCATGGAATCCATGCATGCGATGTTGTTCTTGTGCGTGCATATACAAGATTTTGCAGTAGTGGCAATGGCAAGCTGGTTGGTTGTTGGTTTACGCAAGAAGTTATAATTTGAGTGGTGGATAGAATGATGTGGCACATTTTGTTTTGCTTTTGATAAAAAGAAATGTAGGGATTTGCTAATGGTTGGCCTGACCAAGTGACTGACATGAATGATTTTCATATAGTCATAACAAGTGTGACAATAATATGTTAGCGTATGCGGGGAAATTTCCTACGAGTTTGGAAATTTTGGATAATATACTGAAGTAATGCATATTATGTTGGATTGTGAAAATTTGACATGAATATACCGATTGATAATTTATGGATCAACTTAATGACACATAAAAGTGTTGCTTGTGGAATTTAGATTGGAATGAAGGATTCAAATTTGTACTTAATTGAAAAATAAAGTTTGTATGATTGAAATTGTGTACTATTGTTTAGGATATGTAAGAAATATGTTTACTGAAATGTCATTTATTATGATTAGGATATAGTATTGAGAATTAATATGAGTTTCATATAGTGAATATTTAGTACATTTCGATATATATGACAATGTATGAGTAAATGTCATTTTAAATATGATTGATAGGCGATGTAATGCTCATAAATAATATTTATATCAAATATTTTGGGAAATTTATATATGTGGAATAATTTAGAGTGCATGATAGGAAGCATAGTACTGGTTTGAAGCGTTAATGTTGTGTGGATTCAGGAAAACGCGTTGTTTTGATCCACGTGGGGTTTCCGTTTTACAAAAGAGTCGCCACCAAGTTTTAGGAACATGGAAACCATTTAGAGTAAAGGATTTGTGCATGTGAGGGTACGTGTTGGGAAGTTAAATTAATTTTATTAACAGGACACTCAACACCGCCTGTTGCATTAACGACCTCTACTAAGGACTACGATAGCTCGTTCGAGTTAAATAATGATTCATTATGCAAATATAAACACCATTTTAAACCCTAAAATGTGAGACGGTTTGCATGTCATTTTATGCATTAGATCTACTATGAACAAGTGATTTAGCATTTGAGTTCATTTGATTATGCTGTTCTAGCAAGCAATCACAACAAGGCTTATAGGGAAGACGAGCTAGTGGGGATTCACTATTACAACCCGGACGATTCTCGTCGACTTGGTGCACAAACAATTGAAAATAGATACAACTCAATCTATATACAATGGACTAATAATGACTAATCCACACGTCTAAACTAGACACAAATCACGTGCCAATAAGAAGGTTATGGCTCACATGGACTTTGTCCTTAACCTTCTTATCACTTTGCACAATCACTTCGATTTAATGAATTAAATACTACAATTTAATTAACTAAAACAAAGGTTTTGTAAAGCATTTGACTCAAATAAATAAAGGACATTTGACCCTTAAATAAATTACATTACATGACTCGATTTAATTACAACAACTTGCGATAAATAAATAACAAAACAATCAAACTAAATTGCAATAATTAACAAATTAAAGCAATAAAAACAACCAATAAAAGAGCCTAAGGCCGTGGCACTACACGGACCAACACGGTCCAAAAAGGGAGCAAAATCGACTATTCTAGTCATCGAGTGCAATAGAATGGTTGCTAAGCATGGTCATTTTAACTATCGAGAAAATCATCATTAGAAAAGATGAATTCCTTAAAATTCTTTAAAAAACTTTATTTAATCCTATGTAAAAAATGAATGTATGACCAATGAATGTCTAATTCTTTTAGTTTGTATTCTAAAAATTAATTTGAGTCAATTACGATTTAACAATCAACATTATGCATAATTATTTCATAATTAAACAACATCAATCAAACAAGTTAATATGTGACTACATACTAATTATTTCATAATCAAGCATACAAAATAAAGGGTTAATTTCATACATGAAAAATGTGGCAATCAAGACTAATTAACATGTGATTTTAATCCAATTATTTCACAATTAAACCAAATCCAACAACTAAACAAAGGTATCTGGCCAAATGGACTAGGTGACACTTTCCTGGCTTTGATACCCAAAACAGAACATCCTCAACGTCCTGCTGAATTTCGCCCGATAGGTTTATGTAACGTTTCCTACAAGATAATTACAAAGATGATTGTTAATAGATTGAAAGGGATTCTGCCTATCCTTATTAATCCAGTCCAAACAAGCTTTGTACCGAGACGACAAATCACGGACAATATTATTCTTGTACAGGAAGCATTACATTCCATGAGGGGTAAGAAGAGCAAACAAGGCTACATGGCTCTTAAGCTTGATCTCGAAAAAGCTTATGATAAACTTGAATGGCCTTTCATTGCGCATACTTTACGTGATATGAAAATCCCAGACCGTATGGTTGAAACCATAATGTGTTGCATCCAAAACACTTCGCTTAGTATACTTTGGAATGGAGAAAAGACGGAGGAATTTAAACCAACTAGAGGAATCCGTCAAGGTGATCCACTATCACCTTATATTTTCACAATGTGTATGGAAAAATTAAGTCAATTAATTTGCCAGGAGGTCCAAGGTGATTCGTGGAAGGGTTTTCCAACAAGTCGTAATGGTCCGAAGCTATCACATTTGTTCTTTGCGGATGATATTATTTTATTTGGGGCAGCCACAGTGCAGCAAGCTCGGGTCATAAACAAATGCTTAAATGCATTTTGTCAGGCCTCGGGACAAGCTGTAAGTTTAAGCAAATCAAGGGTATTTTTCTCATCCAATGTTGAAGAGCAACTAATCCCACTGATCACTACCGAACTTAATATCCAACAAACCGAAGACTTAGGCATGTATCTTGGTATGCCTACTATTAATGGGAGGGTCACTAAGGCAACATTCGATTTTATTGCAGCCAAGGTTGATAAAAGACTCTCGGGTTGGACAGCCAAAAATTTGTCTATGGCGGGTCGGGTAACGTTAATCCAATCGACGTTATCAACAATCCCTTCGTTTGCAATGCAAACGGCAAAACTACCCCGAGGAGTTTGCGATGATCTTGACAAGAAATCAAGACGGTTCCTATGGGGAGGCGACCAAGACAAGAGAGGATTAAGTTTAGTCTCATGGGACATGGTCACTAAAGAAAAGTCTGATGGTGGTCTCGGTTTAAGATCAATGCGCCAAGTTAACACGGCTTTTATGGCCAAATTGGGATGGAGAATGTTGAATGAACCTAATGCTCTATGGGTACGAGTTCTACGAAATAAATATTGTAAGGGACGTTGTGACCTGAATATGTTTAAATCTCAGAACTCGTGCTCAAATACTTGGAGAGGAATTGTCGAAGCTTTCGAGGTGCTCAAAGATGGGATTGGGTCGGCAGTGGGAAATGGTGAGAAAACTCTGTTTTGGAGCCATAAATGGGTGACTGAAATACCACTTAATCAACTTGCATTACATACAATTCCTATGGAAAGTATGGAGTGCACGGTGGCGGACATGTGGGATGATAATATGGGTTGGAAATGGGAACGATTTGCAGAAATTTTGTCCCCAGAAGTGCTGCAAACCATAGCTTCTTTTGAACTTGTTCCGGATGACAGATTGGAGGATCGTTTCTACTGGGCGGGTACCACGAACGGATATTTCTCTATAAAATCAGCCATTCGAATAATTCGTGACGTACCTGTAGATGAGACGGGTACTTTGTGGAAACTACCATGGAAAACTTGGGCACCGCAGAAAATCCGAGTATTCCTATGGCTGCTAATGCATGATAGGGTGATGACTAATGTGAATCGAACTAGGCGCGGTTTTACAGATGATCCAAGCTGTGGAAGTTGTGGAGAGATTGAAGAAAATGCTCTACATTTACTTCGAGACTGTCCAGAGGCGAGGAAAATTTGGCAACGATTCACATTTGGTTGTGCAGCACGGTTTAATGACATTCGGGATATTCGGAGCTGGGTCGAAACTAACTTATTGCATCACGTGGAGGGAGAGAGTAGGCCATGGCCAACGATTTTCTCGATCACGGTATGGTGGCTCTGGAGGTGGAGGAATTGTAGAATTTTTAATCGACATGAGATCTTACCGCAACAACAATTTGAGTTCATAAACCAAAGAATTGGGGAGGTATGCAGTGCTAGGAAGAGTTGGGATATTTCTTTTACAGCGGATAATCAAAGATATCGGGAGGTGTTCATTCGGTGGGTTGCTCCGCCTAATGGGTGGATAGCGCTGAACATTGATGGAGCATCGAAAGGAAATCCGGGATTATCTGGGGCAGGAGGAATTTTCCGTGATAGTTCGGGAAGAATGCTCTTGGCTTTTTCTGAAAAATTGGGTCTAGCGTCAGTAACAAGAGCTGAGATGATGGCTCTTCGGAGGGGTTTAATGATTGCGATTGAACGCGGCTACCCAAAGGTAATCATACAAACCGATTCTACAGTAATTGAAAATTTTATGAAGGCCGATCAAAATCATCCCACGGCTCATTCTCACATCATCAAAATTTGCAAATCGTTTATGGATGACTCGGCACGACAATTTGAAATAAGGCATGTGTACCGCGAGGCTAACTCGTGTGCAGACTGGTTAGCTAACACGGGGGTTCATCAGGCCCCACAGCTAAAAGTGTTGACAGAGACGGAGATGCATAATGACCTGTTTGTGCTACTTCAGCAGGACTTAGGAGGGGTTGCTTGGCCCCGTTTTGTTCCATTTTACGCTTTTTAGGTCTACTTTCAAGTCTGTAGGGTAGATTGTATTGTTTTTTGTTTCGTATCTGGGTTTATCCCTCTCCTTTTCACCAAAAAAAAAAAAATAATCATATCTAATCCTAAACACGATATTCAACATGATTCAACATACAACATAAATTAAATATGTCTTCAAGCTGATCTAACCCAAATTATTTCGTAATTTTAAATTAAACAAACTAAGAATCCAAACAAATCAAACAAACTAATTAGAATAACGTCTTAATTAGTTTATAACATCTTAATTAACATTAAACTAAAGAAGGTTTCACTTTAATTAATTTATATACATAATTCATGTTTAAAAGCAATTAAACGATAACTAAACGATAACGAATTAAACTAAACATGTGGGTTGACTAACTAACATAATTTATACTAATTCTACAGCAATTAATCACCAAAATTCTTTAACAATCATCATAACTAATATTAACAAATATTAACTAACAATAAAAGACAATAATCGATATAAAATGGTAAAAGGGAGAAAAGGGATTGAATTAATCGCACCCTCAACTTACATGTAATTCGGATGCAAGAATGTTGGATGCAAGATTTCACCAAGGGTATGTCTTCGACGGTTTTTTAAATCAAATTAAACAAAAAGATTTAAACTTTAATTAAAAAACAAACAATTCAAACAAATCCCAACTTTGGATTTTATGATGTTCTATGAGCAGCGATTTTCAAATCGATGCACTGACTTCGTTTCTTACTCCAATTTCGTTCCGAAAGATGTTTAGGAATCGTGGGACTCCAAAATTTTGATTTGTAACAACAAAACCTAGAACAAAAACGATTCTATTTTGACTGAAAACGGATGACAAAGGCTTTTGTCCAAAACTCGAGAAAACGTGAAAACGAGAGCAAATTAATCCTCTAACGTCACCTAATCTCGTGTGTGAACCTTGAGACTTATTTCTAAATATCAGAGAAGTAATAGGGAGGTTTGTTACGTGAGTTTTGAAGGTGTTTGAGACTATGGAGTCGACTTCGTCGAGAGGTTAAAAAAAGGGTTGTTTTTGTGTGTTTTTGGTGTTTTTGTTTGCTCGTGTGTGTTGGTGTGTTTTAGGGTTGCAAAGGTCTTATAATAAGCGGATGAGAGAATCCTAGATATCCTATATTTTAGTTATAGACGAAATTTGGAAAAGGGTAGGAGTTTGAAGGTGGTTAGGAAAGTGTGTTCAACCGGTTTTGGAAAGGGATTTGTGTGGAATATGGAACGAATATGGAAAAGATTTTGAGACTATTATGGTATGTTCTTACTTGGGGATTAAGGCAAAGCAACATGGGTTTGATAGGGTGGGTTAATGGGTCGAAAATTGGTTGAGACTAAAACAGGGGCAGCAACACGGGGGTTACAGGTCGTTTTGCGCGGGTCTGGGCATGGGTCGGGACTTGGCTATGAGCTTGGGTTTGAGCTGGCTGGTAGTGGTAGGCTCGGCCAAAAGAGAGTCGCATTGGGTAGTGCCTGGTGCGGGTTTAGGGCTGATAGAATATGCGCGTTGCGGGGTGGCTGGGGCTATTTTGGGATGTTGATAGTGGGGCTTGAACACAGGATCAAATTTGGTAGGTAATGGGCTAAATACTCCTCAAAAACCGGACAAAATCAAAACCTAGCTCAAAAGTCGTTCCGAAATTGAGCTTAAAGACCGTCGTAAAATGTGATTTTTCAAATCAAAATAAAGCTAAGAAATACGAAACCGTATTTCAAATAATTTTTTTTCAAATATTCAAATGAATACTTTAATTTAATGTATGTTCCATAAATTATAAAAGCATAAATTCAAATTAAACTTGAAAATACAAAAAAATGGAAGTAAATTTCATTTATTTCATATCAAACAATACTTAGAATATCATTTAAAATTATTTAAATTTCATTTTAATTACCGAAACTTTTGACTAATTTAAATCCCATTTCAAATTAGAAAAAACCGTCAAAGCTTTCTCGCTTCACATCACAGAAAACGAACGTATTAGTTGAACATCGTCAGTGAAATTACATGTGTCCTATAATCATAGGGTGTTGTGCGGGATTTCAATAAATGTCAATATCGGATACGGCTATCTACATTATGGTATCGTTATCGTAAAATCGTTTTATTATCGTCTTAGTATAGCTTACAAGGGACCAACTAGTATAGAGCAACCCAAAATGCTCATGTTGCAGCGTGCAAGCAAGCCGGGACGAGTAAAAAAAAAATCAGAACGAAGCATATGAGAAGAAGAAGGCCATTTCGAGTTTTACTCGATCGATTAGGACGTGCCACTCGACCGAGTCGCTTAATCACTCGACCGAGTGATTTAGAGCATGGATTTTCAAAATGCATCAAATTTGGGCACTCGGACGAGTATCCCTTATAACTCGACCGATTTCTTTCTACTCGACCGAGGAAGCATTTTGACTCGATCGAGTCCGTTCCACTCAACCATGTGATAATTTTCACTTGACCGAGTGCCCTCGAAATCGAACCCAGAATTTTTATTTCGCTCAAGATAGATCTATTTATCTTCAGAATCAATCGAGCATCCCTTCTCTCCACTCTAACTCTAAATTCTCGAAACTTCATTTTTATTGTACTTTGAAGCTCTAGATCGACTTAATCTTTTGGTTAATAATCCTATATTCATATCTTTCCACTCAAGAAAGGTAGTCTCTCTCTTATTTCATTGTTTTTTCCCTAAAATTTGAAATTTCTGAGATTTGTAGTTGAGATTCGATTTTCTTCATTTTATTGTTGTTAAATATTGTTGTTGTTGATTGTTAATATAACATAGTAGGCCTAATTTCGTTCCTTATAGATAGTAATAGCATCATAAGAACCCCAATTTCTTCTTGATTTCGAAAATTATAGGGTTATAGTGAAACCCTAGAGTTGAAAATTTGGGGATAATATGTTTATTCTTGCCATTTTCATTCCTATTACTAGTCTATATTGAATTCCTAGTAAACACTTGCCTCATAAACTGTCTTATTATCAAATTTTGGTAATTTTATGATCTTATCCATCTTTTCTTAAAGTTTTGGTATTTTGAGTAAGCTCGGGGAAGGTGGTTTTTCATTTCATTTGTTACAAGTTTGAAATCCTTTGATTCGTTGAATTCTTGGTGGAAGACCTACCATTTTCCCATTTTTTTTTGTTATATGCATAATGATAATAAACCCATTTCCTCTTGTTGTACCATTTTGCTTGTGTAAACTTTATATAATCATTTAACTGTTCATTCTCTGCTTACCTTTGTGACAATCTTAACCTTACCTAACCTTTTTACTTCTTGTTGTTGGGTTAAGTATCCTTGTGACAATCTTTCAATGTTCCCTATACTCGAGTTTTCTATACCATTCTTTATCTAAATTCTTGCGATTCTTGGTCAAAGTTATTCCTTATGAGAATTCCATAATCATTTTTGTTTCGTTCTTTTTTTTCATTGTTGTGGTTATTGTTTCTAGAATGACATATGGAAGAAGCAAAAGAATAGGAATACAAGAGCTAACCATGAGGTGGTTAAGGAAGCGACACCGTCATCACCGGAACGTTCGGTGATACCTCATATTGCCGCGTTTCTGGGGGTAGTATTCGCGTCGAAGACCAAAGAAGGAATTTTAAAGCGTTCATGGATTGTGCAATGTTGCCAACGAGGTGCATAAATCAAGATTTCTTGTACGCTATGGATTTTGAGATCAATGGGGAGCACATCTTTAAGAAGCTAGGACTTTTGGGATCTATAATCTCCGAAATTATTCTCATAGGGAACTTACTTAGGATTTACTTAGTTCCTTCGCTTATGTGACAAGTGAAAAGAGCATCTACTTCCGTATCAAAGGAGCTGAGTATAACTTGGATTTCAAAGGGTTGACGACCATGTTGGGTCTTGGGGTGGAGCGTGATGATTGTTTCAGGGAGTTTTCTCTCACTTTCAAGGCAATGCCTTTCTTTTCCTTTCCTGAATGGTGGCAAAACCACAAGGTTAGCAAGGTGCACTAGAATGACGTTCAACATCCCGTTCTCCGTCTCTCATTGAGGATGCTTAGGAGCCTATTGTTCTGCCGACTGGATCATAGTAAGCTGAACACCAATGCGTTGTTTATTCTTTTGACTTATCTTAACCCGATTCGTGAGAAGCGAGTTTCGATGAGTCCATGCTCGTTGGTTTGCATTTGTCTTCAGAAGATGACGAGGCCGGTAAAGTGCTCGCTATATTATGGGGCCATTTTGACCCGTATTGCGACGACATTGGCCGGTTTTGAACCCGGTCCGGGGGAGAAGGCCTTGTCAAAGGATATCTCTTTGTATAGGGAGATTTATGTTATGCGCACTTTAAAATGGGTGCGAAAGGGGGAGGATAATATCTTTGCTTGGAGGGTATGGGAAGACTTGTGGGTTGATTTTGAGCCCACGAGTGAAGATGAGTAGTTTCCTAAGATCGAAAATCTTTCGCAGTATGGATGTACGCTTGAGGGAGCGAGGGATCCTGAGGTCCCATTTGGTAGCCCGACGCCTCCTTCGCAGACCTATGTGCTTCCTCACGGAGACATCTTCTTTTGGAGGCCTGATTCCGTGGCCAGACCCCGGGTTTGGCCGTCTACCGAGCCTTAGTTCATGCCGTGTTCCTCTACCAAGCAATCCTAGAAGCTAGAGCCTCAGGAGCCACCATCTAAGTTGTCACATGAGCCGTCACGTGCGTGGTCCTAGGAGCCTTCTTATGTGTGGTCTCAGGAGCCAAAATTACCTTGGACCCAAAGGAAATGTACTAATTTTACACCATGAGATGGTGATTCATTTCTATAGTCCTACACGTAGTTCTTTTCAAAACTAATGAGTGCAGCAGAGTATTTTTGCTTAGATTGTTTCCCTTTTAGATTATATGTCACTTGGATGGGGCGTGTGACAATTCCTTTTCTAGATGCATCATTGACTTGTTTCGTATCCTTAATTGTTTGGATAGGTCGAAGTTTTGAGCAAGATCCGACTTGCCTCGCAAGAGGGCATTATACTCATGGATGTCTTCTTGTCAATTGAAGGGGCGGAGCAAGGCCCGCTTATTGCCTTGTATCGGATATGCTATTATGATACTTTAAATAAAGGTCATTACATATGTCACTTACTTACTCGAGGACGGGTAATATTTAAGTGTGGGAATATTTGATGAGCGGAGCAAGGCCCACTTGCCTTGATCTTTTGTATTCTCATCAATTATCGTCAGAAAATCAAGTTAATGAAGCGGGATTAGACTCGGAAGCGAAGACGATAGAGACAACACGAAATTAAAAGTTAAGATGGAGGAAGAAAGAGACATGGCGACCCATCCTCGTGCGCCACTCGCCTGGCACCGGCCACCTGCCTCTGCCCTTCCATTCAGCCGGCAGTGAAGTTGCCACTAAGAGGGTCCCCAACCAGCCACCAGGCCGCCGGTCAACTGGCTAGGTGAACTCCGTTCCCTTGACCTTCTTCTCCTCTCATGCACCAAATGCAATGGTGGGTGGCCACTAGCCGGTAGACTAACCTTATAGCCACCGGCGAGCGATCACTTCCTCCTCAGTCCCCTTCTTCTCTCGGCGTTCAACAAATGCAAGGGTGGCTGATCAGCAACTGGGTGTTGATTTTTTGGTGAAATTGAGCATTTGTGACCTATGTTCTCGACACTGGCCACCAGCCCAGCCGCCGAGCCATGGCCCACTTCTGACGCGTTTTCTCAAGTTCTCCATGTGAAGACCCCTTAATATATATATATATATATATATATCTCTCTATATAATCTATATATATATATATATATATATATATATAGAGTCAAGATCCGGTGCAAACGACCATTCGGTGCAAAAAGTGGAAACGAACTAGCTATAGAAAACCTCACGCATATAACGACCCCAAAAATAAAAGTCAAACCATCATTTTCACTCCCTCATCCCTGATAATTAATAAACTTCTTCTCCTTCACCCTGGTTCACCATTATTATCATCACCATCACCAAACTCTCAATCTACCACCACACAAACTTCCCGACCAGCCACCGCCACCACCAAACGCTGACAATTACCACCGCAATCAGACGCCCCAACCACCACAGACGCACGCAACAATTTATCGATTGGCCACCACTCCCAACTCATCTTTCTCATAATCCGTCGACGCTGTTACCGATGACGATCAACACCGATGAAGCACTAATGAACATCCTGAGGCCGACACAACTCTAGTGAAACCATTGAACACAACATTTCCGATCACGATCAACACTAATCACGATCAACTCCTTAGCTCCGCCACATCCTTCTGATATCACTTGCGGGAAAATAAACGTTTAAAATGACGTACCTTCGCCAATTAATTATCAGTGTTTGAAAAAGTTGAAGCATGGTTAATGTTCTGAGTTCGCCGTGGTAAGTCCGACAAGCCTACCGCTTATACATCAACATTTCCCCTTTTTTGGTTTCCCATATATTACAATGTAACCACATTAATGTTTTATGTATCTACCCACTACTTTAATGTATCTACCAACTACTTTAATGTATCTAACATTAATACACAAAATTAGTTATCAGGTACATTAAAACTAGGTTGAGATACATTATTATAGAAACCAGATACATTGATCCGTCAATCGGTATTTAAGGGGCTTGGGTTGCTCAATAGTGTCGCCGACATTGGATGTATTCGATGATGGTTCGACGACGATGCTAGTTATTGTCGTCAATATTATGAGGTGGGAGATACAAGGTGGTTTGAGTTTGAAGAGGGAGGGAAAAATGGGAATGTAAAGACAAAAATTAGACGTGGGATAGGGTGGTGGCGACGGTGACAGAGTTGGTGATGGGTGCGTTAGATATGGTGGATGACAATGACAGTGTGAATGAAGATGAGATATGTGAATTGATGTCAGGGAGTAATAAATTTGTGAATGGAGATGAAAACAGTGTCTGTCACTTATTAGCGTATATATAGATCGTTTCCACTTTTTGCACCGAGTGGTCGTTTCCACCGGATCCTAAATCTATATATATATATATATATATATATATATATAGTTTGAAATAGATCTTAAAATGAGAGAACACATTAGACCATATTATTAGACCGTCTCACTATAATAAACCCTAATTTAGATTGTATTAGTTTAATATTTCTTTTAATCGTCCCTTAATTAGCCTAATTTGGTAATACTTATTAGTTCTATTCGAGTTTCTATGAAGATTCAAGTTGAAATATTTGGATTTTATTAAAGTTCTTATCTTTTCTGTCTCATCTATGTTAGCTGGTAAAAATGCCATCTTTCCCCTTTTGTTTTCATTTAATTTAATTTCCTTTTTTATTGTTTTAGTAAATATACTAAATAGTTATGTTTGACTTTATTATTATTTTGTTAATCGTTACGTTTGTCTTAAATATGCATGAGTAGATTGTGGCTTGGGTTTAGGGGATCTTTTGTGAAGTAAATGATTCAATTTTGTGGTTTTGACAACGGGAATTACATGGGTATTTTTTATTTTATGTCTTGCATTTTACGTGTTTGCCGAAACGCCTGACTGAAAGTTTAAGTGATATCACTTGTCTTGTTGAATTTTCATTGTAGCGAAGGCTTGGATTAGTTGTTCCTTCGAATTTTCTTTAGGCGAAAGCATATGCTTGTGGTGGGATAGCGTGTAGATTGGTCGGTTAGGCCTAATAGGAGTGAAGGCTTACTTGACTTGACCTAGGGGACCTCATTGACCGAATGGTCGTGGTTTTACTCATTCAACACCTGAACCTCTCCTTGAGTCGTGACCGAACTCATTCCTTTTTACACTAGCGAACCCGGGACCTTGGCTTTGTTCCTTAGCATAGAAACTGCATTTACCTTGTTTTCTAGACTAAACTATAACAAAATAGAGACTTATAGCCGCTCTAACTCCACCATCCTCGTGGATCAACCTCGACTTACCACCCTACATAGATTGAGTTATAAATTGTGTTTAATTTGATTGAAGCGGAGCGCGACATACCCTGCAAACAAAGGTACTTCACTTAAATTGCTAAGAAATAATAAAAGGGCACGCCAATTATTGGCTACTGACTGACAACCGGCGCGGTTGCCGAAAACTCTCTCAACCTTTTTCTTACTTAACCAAATACGCATTTAGTTAATATCTTACCTTCCCTTGTCTAACTATGAACCGCAAGTTCAGAATTTCTTATATACATGTGTACTCGATACCCCCGAACCCACAATATAACATCCCGAACTCGCCCTCCTTTGAATCAAACTGCGACACTAAATGAATCAGCGATTGCGCTTAAATCATCAACAAATTTGTTACACAAGAATAACGAGTGAATAATGAAATGATTGAAAATTTCCTTCTTAATTAAGACCTCTAAGGACTAAAAATAGTGGGCCGAACTCTTAAACAAAAATCTCGAGCTGAAAAAAATTATAGTTTTAAAATAAGGTTATTTACTTATATATCGTTGATCCATTGATTGAGTATAATGTATTACTTCTATAGGTATAATATTTTTTTTTACCGAAATCGATATGTTTCGTCGGCTCGTCGACTTTCATCTTATGCTTTTTTTGTTTTACCTTATTAGGTCAAGTGGTGTTTCATGTTATACGTGGATACTTGTGCCCAAGCATGTTTTTGCTAACATTATTAGGTCATGTATAATTGTATTACTTCTACAGGTATAATATTTAAAGCCTATCTAAATGTTCTAGGCTTTCAACAACGATCTGACATTGATCACTCGAAAACTTGCAATACGAAAGAGTTAACCCCAATAGAAGGACCTTAACTATTCAATTTTTTCAGATAAGAACCTCAACTATATAAGATTACATTTAAGGACCTTAACTCAAAAACAGATTTCGCCGTTAACTCTTAACTCTTCCGCATTAGCTATTTGACAAAATAAAAGAGAAATTTTATTTAACTTCCATATATATGTCCAGCTAATGTTGTATCCACATTAAGCCTGATATACCCATATACCCCTTATTCATTATTTGGAGGAGACTGACACTGTCAATTTGTTACCTGTAACACCCTGCCACGCCCGGAGTCTTTAAGCAAGGCCTTCCGAGTGTGGGAGGGTGCTACGCCTCGGTTTCCTGAGAGTACGATGTACGAAAAAGAGTGTCAACAACTATTATCATTTCAATGTAAAGCAGAAGTCAACATGGTCAAATGAAATACAAGTCCCAAAACAAATACAACTCAAAAGTCTCAACTACAACTCAATTTCAACTCAAAATACTAGATAAGCTACACAAGATACTAAGCCAAGGCGATGAATCCCCGTGCAAGACCAACAATCATCAAAGCATATCATCATCAAACATGTTCAACACTTACTCGCCAATTTCGTATGGGTCACGGTAGTTTAACAAAACACCATGCTTACTTTACATGTACATAATCAACATCAAAGAATCACAATATCATCATGACACATATCCGGTGCCATCAGAAAGCACACCGTCCTCATAACATGATGCCATCAAGTAGCACACCGCACACGTGTACATGGCACACCGTAGACTCCATAGGCCCTACTCCATTAGGTCACCGCCAGACCCAGATCATAACCACGTGCATTGTCTCTTTCAAGGTGGGACCATAAAGAGCGACCCCGAGAGTCTATGGAGCCGGTTCCTACAACCGCTCTATATAATAACCACTTCCAACACCAACATGAAAGTCCATAGACCTTAATTAGACTCCTCTAATTAATTACCAAATTACTTTTTAATTTAGTTTATAATGATCTATGTAACATGCATGCAAATATAAAGACATTTATATAAAAGAAGAAATTTCCTCACATTGATATGGAAATTATATGGATGAACACATGGAATCTCCAAACTAGAAGACCTCCTTCAAGTTGCACCAAGATTAACCCAAATAATCTACCCTTATTATTAACTAGATAATAAGATAGATATAATACTACTAATATTATGACTATATTACTACACTAGTAATACTTAGTAAATATTAGTATATGAGAGTTTTTAGTGAGAAGAAGAGTTTTTTAGAGAGAAGTTAAACAAATTGAACAAAAAATGAAGTAATTAGAAAAATGAACACAATGCCCATTTTAAGGCCATTTGGCCGGATGTTTTAGTCCACAATTGGACTATTATTTTGTTCAATTTTTTGTCACATGCATTAGAGTGGAGTGTTGTAGTATATATGATGATTATTCGTACTTGTAATGTCACTTTCATAAGTAACTAAATAGTAAAAACAAGAACTAAAATCATCACCTTTGAACTACAACATAACCGGCCCATTTTGGCCTAGTTGGATCCATTTTGATTTTTGATATTTGTCTCACAAATACTTATTGATCATATGGTTAATTATCTTGTATAATTAAGTGTTAATTTGATCATATAACAATTATATGACTCAATTAAATAAATAATAGGTACTTAACATTTTAAGTAATATTTTACCATTATATCAATATATAATGGGTCCCACAATGCTTGGTTAATTTATTTTACAACTCCTTGTAAATATAATTAACTAATTACCTCTATCTCAAAACCTCAACTAATTTAGTAATTTAACGATTAATTACTAAGTTAAATCTTATGTAATCGTATTAAAATAAGATATAAATTTATTAGTCAATTATCGCATAATTGAAAAATAAGTTTAATCGAATTTGAGTTCTTAACTCAATTTCTAACAATGAACTCTCGTACATATCGAATATATGTAATGTACTAATTAACTGTATCGTATACAAATAATCAGTTACTATTTGGATTTCATCCTTTAGGTGTGACCGAAAGGGATCAGTTGATCACCGTCGTCAAACGACAATAACGTCAAACTCTAGTTAGCCAACCGTTATTGATTTACGTTAATCAACTGACTAATCATATATATAGTCAATAATATCCCAAATTATATTCCATAATAAGATTTATTATGTGGCGCACTATTGTGGAGGACACCTACTCCAACAATCTCCCACTTGTCTGACACAAGTGTGCGTCACCGATTCTCTTGTCTCTTTATCACATCTCCCACTCAACGCAAGGTGTCTTTCAGGTCGCACTTGCGATTGACAATATCTAGAGTGGTTTTCTCGATAGGGAGAGTAACTGTCTGACCGGAAAATCTACCATAGATCTCTTTCCGAGCGTGGCCACGCATTTACAGTAACTACTCCTCGAGTGGCCTAAAGATGTTTTTTACCCAACGTGGGTGGACAATTCGTGTTGATCCATCTACTCTGTATGATGCAGATCACCATGATCCAGAAGAAGTCCATCGGCCTCCTTTTACGGCACGACCTAGAACATCAACCAAAACCAATCGGAAACTGCACCGACTCAGATAGACGGTCGCCAGTCAAAAGAATCGACTTATAGGAATAAGATAGAAGACCCTGCCACGACCAGGCATCAAATAATTGATTTAAGGGTCTCTACAATGTCACTGTCCGACAGAGTGGCATACAGTCTGTCTATGTAAACGACCAGTCATCTCCATGACCCCATGGTGCTGAACCAACCATCGATCGACTTACAATCTAGTCATTTCGAGACGTCACCTCATTGAGTGACTAGGGACAAAATACTAAGTTCGTCCTATTCACTTGAATAGGGTCCAACAATCTATTCGGATAAACAACGTATTAAATTTAGTCAAACTAAATAAAAGAGTTTAAAATAAAACTCGAACAATGAATGCCATTATCACATATGAAATAATTAATACAACATTCAATTATTACACATTACATAATCTAAAGGAATTCTGGCACACGTCTCAATCCATTGTGACGACATGAACCATCACATGCCTTGCCTTGATAAAGCTTTGTTAAAGGATCATCACGCATGTTTGTCATCTGTCCCAACCTTACACATTTCAATTTCCTTCTGTCACGTAATCTCGATTATGATATTTCCTAAGTACCATGTCTAGACCTTGTTACAGACTTGGGCTCTTTTGCTGAAAAATTAGCCCCCTGTTATCACCATACATTTGTGATAGGATCTTTGGCAGTAGGGACTACTGTTAGTCCTTCCAAAAATTGCCGAATCCACACAGCTTCCTTTGCAGCTTCAGACGCTGCAAGGTACTCTGCTTCTGTTGTAGAATCCGCTGTAACGCTTTGCTTGAAACCCTTCCAGCAAACAGCTCCTCCATTCATCATATAAACGTAGCCGGATTGGGATTTCATATCATCCCTATCTGTTTGGAAACTGGCATCTGTGTAACCCTTTACACGTAACTCAGTCTCGCCTCCAAACACTAAGAACGAATCCTTGGTCCTTCTCAAGTACTTAAGGATGTTCTTTACGGCTATCCAGTGACTCTCACCTGGATTTTCTTGGTAACGACTTGTCATGCTCAAATCATATGCAACGTCGGGACGAGTGCACATCATAGCATACATGATTGATCCAACGGCTGAAGCGTAAGGGATCAATTTCATGCGTTCAATCTCCTCGGTTTTCGTAGGGCACTCTGACTTGCTCAAAGTGATCCCACTTCCCATACGAATAAAGCCTCTTTTAGAGTCTTTCATGTTGAACCGATCAAGAATCTTATCAATATAAGTCTCTTGACTTAATGCTAGTATCCTTTTAGATCTATCCCTATAAATCCGGATACCTAAGATGCGCTGGGCCTCTCCTAAGTCTTTCATTTGGAAATGTATTCCTAGCCACTCCTTTACAGAAGTGAGCATTTGAATATCATTCCCAATGAGTAGTATGTCATCTACATACAAGACTAGAAAAGTTACTTTACTCCCACTAAACTTCATGTATAAACACGGTTCCTCGACACTATTCTCGAGTGAAACCATTTTGTTAATTACATGATCGAAACACGATGATTCCAACTCCTGGTATGCTTGCTTAAGACTAGATGGATTCTCTTAAGTTTGCATACCTTCCTTAGGGTTTGATGGATTCCACAAAACCTTCAGGTTGTGTCCTGTACACGTCCTCTTCTATAATCCCATTCAATAAGCTGTTTTTGGCACCATTCCAATCTCATAATATGAAATGCGGTCAACCGCTAAGATACTCCGTAATGGATCGAAGCTGTCGACTTGGCGAAGGTTCGTCATAGTGAAGACCATGAACTTGGGTTTAAACCTTTTGCCACCAATCTAGCTTTGTAAACATCATTATTTTTATCTATGCCACTTTTGATCTTATAGATCCACTTACACTGAAGAGGTCTTACCTCCTTAGGTAAATCAACCAAGTTCCATACTTGATTGTCGTACATAGAATCCATTTCGGATTGCATGGCTCCTAGCCATAGCTTTGAGTCGGGACTAGAAATGGCTGCTTTGTAGGTAGTAGGTTCGTCACTTTCAAAAAGTAACACATTATAGTCATCACCTTCGTCTATAATACCAAGGTATCTATCAGGTGGATGACTAATTCTGCTTGACCTCCTAGGTTCCGAAGGAATAATTACCGTACCAGACGAAGAGGGCACGTTTTCCTCGTCATCCTTTTCGGTTTGTGGCTCTTGGACTTCATCAAGTTCAAATTTTCTCCCACTCTGTCTTTTAGAAATAAAAACATTTTCTAAAAAGACTGCATCACGAGACACAAACACTTTGTCCTCGTGTTTATTGTAGAAGTAATAAGCACGTGATTCCTTTGGATATCCTACAAAAAGACATTTGTCAGATTTGGGTGCGAGTTTATCGTCAGACTTATTCTTGACAAAAGCCTCGCATCCCCAAATTCTCATAAATGACAAATAAGGGACTTTTCCTGTCCATATCTCATATGGAGTCTTGTTTGCCGCTTTAGTCGGGCTTCGATTTAGTGAAAATATTGCAGATAAGATAGCAAAACCCCAAAAATAATCAGGAAGCTCTGTTAGACTCATCATAGATCAAACCATATCTAATAAAGTTTGATTTCTCCTTTCGGATACACCGTTTAATTGAGGTGTTCCAGAAGGAGTCCATTGTGATACTATACCACAATCTTTCAGGTGTGAATCAAATTCATGGTTCAAGTATTCACCACCACGATCGGATCGTAGGGTTTTAATCTTTTTATTCAATTGGTTTTCTACTTCATTTTGAAATTCCTTGAACTTTTCAAAAGCATCACTTTTATGCCTCATCAAGTAGACATATCCATATCTACTCAAGTCGTCGGTAAAAGTAATGAAGTAGTGATAACCACCTCTAGCTCGGATAGTCATTGGACCGCATACATCCGTTTGTATAAGTCCTAATACTTCACTTGCTCGTGTCCCTTTTCCCTAAAAAGGAGCACGCGTCTTCTTGCCTAAAGACAGATTCGCATACGGCCATAAATTCTAATCGAATGGTTTGAGTACTTTTAGATGAACCAGTCTCTTAGTCTCTTTATCTCGTTGTTTATGTGCCCTAACGACACTGCCCAAAGGTATGATTGATTAGGTTCACCTGTTTTGAGCTTCTTGTTTTCTACATGATAGACCTCTTTTGCAATATCTAGACCATAAATACCTCCAATAGAAATGGCATCGCCATAAACCATTTCATTAAAAGCAAAAGTACAACAGTTGTTCTTAATACAAAATGAAAAACCTTCCATGTCTAACACTGAAATGGAGATAATGTTCTTGGTAAGAGTTGGTACATAATAGCAATTATTTAAATACAACTCTAAACCATTAGGCAAAAGAAGAACGTAGGTGCCCACGGAAACTGCGGCTACCTTAGCTCCATTTCCCATGCGCAGGTCCACGTCACCCTTGTCTAGTGCTTGCACGTCCCTCAGCCCCTGTACATGATTACAAAGGTGAGAACCACAACCGGTATCAAATACCCAAGAAGAGGTACTAGCAAAGTTAATATCTATCATATAGAGTGATGAAAGAATTTTACCTGACGTTGTCACACAACCGTCTTTCTTGTCTTTCAAGTACTTGGGGCAATTGCGTTTCTAATGCCCTTTGCCATTACAATAATAGCAATCCGCCTCCGCGTGTTTGTTGACTTTGGGCTTGGCCTTATAAAAGACCTTTGCTTTTCCCTTGCCGGATTTCTTGAAAAGAGTCTTACCCTTTCCCTTGTCCTTCCTCACCCCAAGGTTCATGTTCTTCATTTTCATGGAAAGAACATCCTTGGGTCCACTCCCACTAGCCTCCATGTCCCTCTCCGCTTGGGTGAGGAGTGCATGGAGTTCATGGAAACTCTTGTCCATGCCATTCATGTTATAGTTCACCCTACATTGGGTGAACTTAGGTGAGAGTGAATGAAGGATCTTACCCACCACCAAATTCTTCGGAATTGTGCACCCTAGACGCTCTAAGGTGTCCGCGTGCTCAACCATTTTGAGCACGTGTGGGCCAACTTTTTGGCCCCTTTGAAGCTTAGTGTCAAAGAATTTCATAATCGCCTCATATTTGAGAATTTGAGGGACTTGCGAAAACATCGAAGTGATCCTCGTGAATATCGGATATGCATTGAGAGAGATCAATTGGAGTTTGAGTTTGGGGGAGATTGACCAAATCAAGACATTCTTGACGTCATTAGCAACCTTCAAATAAAGGTCATATTCGGCCCGAACCACCGCGGACGATCTAGGCGCGGGTTCGGTGGGGGGCTCTTCGACCAAGTAGCGAAGCACGTTATCGGATAACGCGGCGCTCTTGATCGTTGATTCCCATGCAACGAAGTTACTTCCGTCATCCTTAAGGACACACTTGTCCATGACGGACCTCAACCATGAGTCTCTACCCAAGGTTGCAACGTTTGATGATGTTGACATTATGCGAATATGGTAACGACAACAAAAAGAAATATATAAACATTCATTTTTAATTTACTTGAAAAAACATTTTAACAAGTTTAGCATTCATATAATGACCTCTCACTAAATTATATAAATGATTCCAAGACCCATTTTTAAATAAAAATAGTCATCGCATGCTACTTTTTATCTAGAAATGGTAAGTCGTTACTTGACTAATTCTACCCTTTAGAACTCTTGGTTGACGGATTTCAAGTAAATCCATCTCCTAGTCCCAAGATAACGCTTATCTCGTTGAGTCCAATCCAATTTTAGCTTGTGATCGTATCACCCTACTTACCCGAGGTAAAAAGGGACCCACGATCGTGGTAGCCCTAATGAACACGGGATTCATAGGTGTTATTAATTGGTAAGGCTAATCTCAATTTTTTTTTTAAACATGTGAGAGATCTTGTCAATTTAGTTATTAATTCCCTATAAGTGAACTAAGTCGGTAAATTGTGAATAACGTTGAATTGACAATAACGGTAAATAAAATGCATGTGTGACGATTTTGGCATGAGCGGAAATAAAGCAAGCAACCAAACAACAATAAAATCCTAGTATGGCCACCTAGCTAATCAAAATTAACTAGATAGTTACAATTCGGAAACCAACTCCTTGGTCCCTTGCCTCTTCACTTGGAACACCTTCCAAAATGGCACCGTCTTGAGGGAGTCACCGGTCTTCATAAAAATAATTACAAATATACAAATATACAAATTCCTATTATACATTTATTCTATAAAATAAAATTATTAAATTATACAAACCGTCGATACGAGATCGCAATAAAATTACAACCAAACCGTTATTCCCTTACATTACGGGTAATAACGATTAAAAATAACTAGGCCATACTAGGTACAAAATTTGCATAAATTATTAAATAAATGACATTCATTCATTCAAGCATAAATTAAATAAATTGCTGCAAAATTCATGCCAAAATCGTCCTAGATTCAATTCATGCTCATTGTAGCTCGATTTTTCCGGGATTTATTGATTTTTAACCATTAAAAATCACTATCAACATTTAAATCGCATTTAAATTCAAACTAATTAACTAAACTGATTTAGAACTCAAAATTAGTCACTACTAGTTTTGTTGGTCATTAATTAGATTGATTTGATTTTATTTGCTAAATATTACGGTTTAATCATAACAATTATGAAATAAAACCAAAATAAAATATAAACATCATAAAATTTTAAACCAAAAATTTTGTACATTCTGTAATAATTCCAGGAACTATAAAAATAAAAACATTTGCTCAAAAAATTTAAATTAATTTTATGAACAAATAGCTTTGTATTTAATGGTTTTATCAAATAAAAACATTAGATATAGTAAAATAGTGAAACAAATTATGAAACTTCACCAAGAGTATCAAAATCAGAATTATAAATGTACAAAAAAATTTCAAGACCATAAATGGACGTTTCAATTTTATGAACATTATAATCTCATATTATCGACTTTTATCGTATAAAAATCAATGAACATGCAATACATAAGTAAAAGTCACGAAAGTTTACATACAATATGTAAGAAATGCATGTGACATCATATTAAAATTTCATGGCCAGAATCAACATGCAACTATTTTTAGTTAACTTTTAACTCATAAAATGCATGTTAACTCGGTTTAAACGCCAAAAATCAAAATAAATAGCAAATTAACCCCTAAAATCACGAAATTTAACCACAAACATTTTGAGGTCAGTAGGTATACATGCACCAAAAATTTTTGTCAGAATCGTATTTTAACTCAAAATCTTTGATTTATTAGTTATCTTATAACTAATAAAAAATGTCCAAAAGGAACATGCATGCTACAAGCTAGCTCTGATACCACATGAAAGTCCATAGACCTTAATTAGACTCCTCTAATTATTTACTAAATTACTTATTAATTTAGTTTATAATGATCTATGTAACATGCATGCAAATATAAAGACATTTACATAAAAGAAGAAATTTCCTCACATTGATATGAAAATTATATGGGCACAACAAGAACTCCTTCTTGTTGTTCTTGAGCTATAAATATGGATGAACACATGAAATCTCCAAACTAGAAGACCTCCTTCAAGTTGCACCAAGATTAACCCAAATAATCTACCCTTATTATTAACTAGATAATAAGATAGAGATAATACTACTAATATTATGACTATATTACTACACTAGTAATACTTAGTAAATATTAGTATTTGAGAGTTTTTAGTGAGAGGAAGGTTTTTAGAGAGAAGTAAGCAAATTGAACAAAATCAAGTTGTGAAAAATGAACAACCAATGTTTATTATCAAGCACCTTTGGCCGGATGATCTAGTCCTTAAAAGGACTCTTATTTTGTTTGATTTGTTCACATGCATTTGAGTGGAGTGTTGTAGAAAAGATGATGATTGTTTTATACTTGTTATGTCACTTTCAATAAGTAACTAAAGAGTAAAAACAAGAACAAAATCATCACCATTTAACTACTACCATAACCGGCCATCATGTACTAGTTTGGTCCATTTTGATTTTTGATATTTGTCTCACAAATACTTATTGATCATATGGTTAATTATCTTGTATAATTAAGTGTTAATTTGATCATATAACAATTATATGACTCAATTAAATAAATAATATGTACTTAACATTTTAAGTAATATTTTACCATTATATCAATATATAATGGGTCCCACAATGCTTCGTTAATTTATTTTACAACTCTTTGTAAATATAATTAACTAATTACCTCTATCTCAAAACCTCAACTAATTTAGTAATTTAACGATTAATTACTAAGTTAAATCTTATTTAATCGTATTAAAATAAGATATAAATTTATAGTCAATTATCGCATAATTGAAAAATAAGCTTAATCGAATTTGAGTTCTTAACTCAATTTCTAATAATTAACTCTCGTACATATCAAATATATGTAATGTACTAATTAACTGTATCGTATCCAAATAATTAGTTACTATTTGGATTTCATCCTTTAGGTGTGACCGAAAGGGATCAGTTGATCATCGCCGTCAAACGACAATAACGTCAAACTCTAGTCAGCCAACCGTTATTGATTTACGTTAATCAACTGACTAATCATATATATAGTCAATAAATATCCCAATTATATTCCTTAATAAGATTTATTATGTGGAGCACTATTGTGGAGGACACCTACTCCAACAA